>PHNY01114407.1:5542-16727 GCA_003724115.2 Anethum foeniculum | reverse complement strand
AAAGAGTTGATTCTTACATGTATTGCACGGACATCTAATTAAAAGTTCCGGATTATTCGGTTCCTTGCTATTATTTATCGCATATGCCAAGAAATCTTTAACCCCTTCAATAAATTCTTTTATAAAACCATAACCACCGGGAATAATTCGTTTAGAGATCCAACTAGTATCGTAAGACATCTACAAATGTTAAAAAAAAAAAAAAATGAAAGTCAATACCATGAGTGCATACATATACATATGTTGAATAAGTAGTTATGAATTTCAAAGTAAATCAAAAATTTAAATGCATATAAATAATTTAGAGGAGATTAAAATTGAATACTTACATTAATGATTGTTGTAATTGTATTTGCTATGTCACCATATAATCTGAATAATAAGGAGATTTGTTTTTGGGAAAAAGAATGAATAAAAAGAATAAAAACGCGCAAGACAGTAGCAATTTGCACGGCATATAATATCTGTCATAAGTTCCTTTTAAAAATAATATTCTAAACGGCCCCCGTAAATGTTAGGTGACATTAAATATGGTTGGTGGACTAATTTACGACAAAAAGAGTAGTCCGTCGTAAGTTACTAAGTTACGACGGAAAATGTCGTCGTAAATTAAGATAAACCTGCGTCGTTCCCCCTTGAATATTTTGTTCGATTTTGAAATTAAATTTTTTTAACAAAAATACTAAAATAATATACTTACGACAAAATTGTATTCCGTCGTAAGATTTCATGAATTTTTTATAGGATTTGCTGTGAGGTTTAATAATTATAATCAATTTAAGACAGATAACTGTTCCGTTGTAAGTAGTTACGACGAAATATTCCTTTCCGTCATAAAATAGGCGAACTTTTTTTTCCGTCGTAAGTTGTCCGTCGTAAAAGCCCTGATTTGTTGTAGTGCTTCTCTAAAACCACCCTCTCCTAAAACTAACTTCAATGGAGAAACCTAAACATATACATTCCTATACCAACTGCAACTAAAAACAAAAATCAAACTTCAATACCAAGGTTCTAAACTAGAAAACATACTCCACTAGAATAGTAAACAAAGAATTCGACTTTCATTGATACTGAAGTAGCACTTAATCATCTTATACTGCTAAACCCGTGCAATGCGTAATCACTAACCAATCAGAACATTGCATATCAGCAGAGACATGATCACACATAACTTATCACCGCTACCCAACAAAACCAGTACCCCTAAACATTACATACTAAAGAATCTGTCAGCACTAGTATGCTTAATAGGGTTTATAAACATGGGTTCACCTGTGTATTAATTCCATTGAGAAATTAAATCGCATAATGCTCCTACTCAGGACCACTGTTAAATGTTTAAATCCAGTAGAAAGACAATAATAGGGACTATCTGGCCCTTTATCTACAAAATGTATGACAAATTGACAATAATGAAATATTGCAAAGCCATGCATGCTATTATTCGAGGACATGAGAAATGGCAGATCATAAACAGTAGAACCATTAGGGCAGGATCCTATATGAAAATAATACTTAATAGATACAACTTTTTGCTTCTAATTTTACTTGGGTGGTGGTGGTGCTAGTGCTGGTATTGCACACTTCCATTATCACAAAATTTGATGCAAAGTGCTCATGATGTAATTCAAGGTAAACGAATTACTTATCCAAGTCAATATACAAAAAGATAAAGAATTAATCTTACATAAATAGTGACGAAAACAATAACAGCATTACTGTTTTCTACCTGAAGATTATATAGGATAGAATTACTTGCCTCAGTATTGAAGGCACGTCCTCTTAAAATTTATGTAAATTTTCGGATTTCGGTTATAACCTAAACTAATTTTTTCAAATATCCCATGTTAATAAAATCTAACATTATCACTGAACTGTAATAACAAGTAATTCGATCAAATTTATTTATTTTTAGTTATTAAAGTAAACAAGTAAAAAACTAAACTAAAAAAAGTAAAAATCATGATACAACATACATCCATTGTCATCAATATCACAATAATCTCCCCCCCCCACCCTCTCTCTTCTCCCCCATACATATACATCCTTAAATCTTCTTAACATTCATGAATGTGTAGAAAACTATCAATGAGTTGGGAACAAATACACTTCAAGATGAAGAAGAGGACTTTTTATTATAAAAGAGTTTTGTTACATTGCTAAAAAGTGAAGTTGACCTTATCTATACATATACATCATTGCTAAATTATAGGCACTGTTTGGCAATTAGTTGTTAGCTGTAACTGTTTAAATTAGTTGTTTTGACTAGCGGAATGAAATTAGCTGTTTTGACTAGCTGATTTGATTAGCTTTTTGTGTAAATGTGTTTGGTAAATGATGGTTAGCTGATTGTTATTTAGATATTTGAAATGACTATTAAGGACATTGATATATTTGATAGAGGAACATTGATATATTTGTTTTATTAAAAACTATAAATGTTTAATAGAATATATATATATATATATATATATAGTAATTAAGGAATAAATGTACCAACATGAAAATTAATAAAAAAACATTTATAAAAAAAATTGTCAATCCATAAACAACTCTTGGCAAATGAATAAACTTTAATTGAAATTTAATTAATTATGATGTTGAATAAACACAAAGCCGTCGCTTTGTAGATCTCCTGCTAGACATTAAATTATTAGTAATGTCATCTCGAACATTTGTCATCTTAGTAGTACTCAGATGACTAATATCGGGCACGGAAGCGCAGTTAACATCCACTAATACTTCAGGAGGTATAAAGTCTGGATCTCTATCCATAATCATAAACGCTGGGTCGGGAATATTGCTCAACCTAATGTAATTATGTAGTGCACATGAAACACAGATGATTATGTTTTGATCTTGTAGTGAATATATTGGTAGCACTCCTAGTAATTTCCAACGTGCCTTTAAAATACCAAATGCCCTTTCAATACAACTCAAAGATGAATGGGCTTGATTAAAAATTTCTCGAGCTCCTCTTGGATTTGCACCATGAAATCCTGACTGATGATATCTTGTTTTATGGTAGGGGTCAGATACCATTCTCTCTCGGGATATCCTTTGTTTGCTAAGTAATATTTACTTACAATAATATCAATTTTTGTTAGTTAATGTATAAAAAATAATAATGAATAATATATAAATTTAACATATAACTTTGAGAAATAATTACCAGGTGGAGGTTTTGGAAAATTAAGACTTGATTACTAATTGTATCAAGGAAAATTCGAGAATCATGAGCAGATCCCTCCCATCCAGTTAGCGCGTAAGTAAAGAGCAAGTCAAGGTCACAAGCTGCTAGTACATTAAGAGTGGTTGTTCATTTTCTTCCTCTATAGCGTAATTGATTTTTTCCCTCATTAACAATTACATTTATATGAGTACCATCTATAGCTCCAATGCAATCCTTATGTGACAAACAATTAACCAAATTAATTTTAAGTGCATATTATAATTAAGGAGAAAAAATTGACAAAATCTAATAAATTTTACCTTAAAATGTGGCATATATCGAGTATCATTGACAATTTGGGGTGGGACTTCTTTAAATTCAGGGTCTCTTGGTCTTAATATATCCCTGGACAAGCCATCCATTGCACGCAAAACTTCTTTAAAAATTCTGCTTATGGTTTCACCGAAATGTTGAAATAGCTCTTGTGCTTCTCGATTTGAGGCTCCTATACTGAGGATATATAGAAATATACCCAATTTCTCAACAGTGGATGTTCTTTTGGAAGGAAGCAATCCATATTTACTTTCCAATTCAGTAACTAATTTTCGAAATGTACTCTGTGTCATTCTAAACATGTTAAAATAACGCTTTTCGTGGCCATTAAGTATTTCATGCATCCATTTTTCTCTTGTCATGTATGAAGTAAAACATGGTTCCTTATGTATGTACTTCTCTCCGTGACTACCTTTACCATGGTATCTAGTTTCTCCAGCAACATTCCAGCTCTTTTCCTTTTAGATAATTCAGTCTTGCAATTTCTTTTAGAACTCTCAAAAGCATCACTATTGTTAGACACTCTTTTGGTTCCTCTCTTAGATAGATCACATTCATTAGATCGTGGAGAAGGATTGGAAGTATTATCTTCCCAAATATCTTTCTCATCATCATAGGAAAATGATGCATCACCAAGATTTACACTCGGAGGGGAAAGGATGTAAACATCTTCTTTCTCATTTTGAACCGGAGTAAGCCTATGCACTCCTTGAGCAACGGAAACTCTAAAGAATTGGTCCATTTTTCTCTCTAATTTTGGTTCAATTCCTTCATCTTGAAATGCCTTAAATTGGATGTTTTCCTATTAAAAAATCAATTAAATTTGTCTAGGGAATGAATAAAAATATATAAATAGTTAAAATATGTATAACTACTAACCTCAATTTTATTTTTCCACCACTCCTCACCAGCACTTACTGTCCCTTTTTCATGATCCCATCCTAGCCCAGTATCTTTTCCTTTCAATGCTTTCCAAATGCTCCATCTACCTCTCATCCAATCCTACTTATGTTTAAGTTGGTTTTTGTCATATACTAGGTTAGTCTTTTTTTGAAATTCTTCCTCTAGTACCTTCCAGTTCATTCGTAGTGAGATTGTTGAGCCACGCTTACCCTTACTCTTCTCCGCAAATTGAATACATACAGCACAAAATATGTATAAAGTATCTTTAGACCAAATAGCCCGACTTCCCCCACCTTCATTTTGCTCACTGGTCTTTTTCTTCTTAGTTGCCATCTAAGTATAGTTTTTTCTTTAGTTGCATTTATAAATTTATTAAGTCAATTTACATATAAAATAGACTACAATTAAGTACTACCCGTATGAAAATAAAGGAAAAGATACACATACAGATCCAAACATGAATATCGTGTATAAATCAACACCAAAATTCACAACTTTCAGTCAAAAGAATGCATAACTAGATGTGGGATATAATTAACATCAAGAGTAAAAAGAATCAAAACCCTTCAGATTTAACAAAACTTTAGAGAACTCTGAAAATGACAAAATAAACAATTATATTAGATTGACAAAAAAACTAATTAGAAAACTAACCTTCTTCGATGTGCTTAGGGGGGGCGTGAAATGAATAGGGGAGAATAGTTGAGACCGTGGAGTTGAGGCTGAAAAAAAAATGACTAAAGGTTAATAGGGTTTTGAGGGTAAAATAGTAATTTAATTAGAATACCTCAATCCGCTAATTGAAAAAGCTCCTCTTGGCAGCTTTTTTAAAATTAGCTGATTGAGTCCAAACAGCTATTTGAAACAGTTAATTACCAAACACATGTATTAGCTAATTTATCCGGTCAAACCTTTAATTTGTTCCAAAAAGCTAATTTTTACTCAAACCTCTAACTTCCAAACAGGGCCATAACAAAAAATTGGCTAGTAACTAGCTGAAGTAATGTTAAAGTAACGGTAACTACAAGACAAACCACAAGTTGTAAAAATAATGACAATCATACTACTAATATCACAGTAACAGTAGTGCAATATTCCCCCAGATAGAATGCGGATTTTTAACATTCAATTAGACAATATTTGCTAGTGAGCAGTCCTGGTCAATCCTTTAATGAAGATATCAACAAGTTGAGAAGAGTTGGGGATGTAAATTGGACGGATGAACTAAGATTGAGATTGGACCTGCTCTCGAACAAAATGACAATATATATCAAAGTGTTTTGTTTTTGGATGAAAACCTGGATCAACAGTAATGTCTAATGCTGCTTGATTATCACAATGAACAATAATTGGGAGAGTTTGTGTGTAATATCCTGGATTTTAGCGACTATTTTTGTGATATATTAAATGAAATATTATGTGTTTTAAAATTAATTGTGCCATTTTGGTCTTATCTGTTACATGTTATGTGCCAGTTAATAACTTGTACGGTACAGGATATTTTCTAAATATTTTGCGTCATTTTATTTTGCGTTAAATGTGTCTGGTTTAATTTTAAATTAATTAAATTCAAATTTGTACAGCCCATTCTTACCGTTTTTCATTTTGAGCTTCGTTTTGGCAGTTTGAGCTTTTTATATTAAAATTCAGGCTTTTCTAGAAATTTAGGAAATGTTCTCGTTTTTCAAAAATTATCGGACCGGGACCCTACGGGTGCCTCGGGGCTTGCTAAAATCACATTTTAATTTTTATAAAATTATCGGTCTATCAAATATTTTATATTTGTGCATTTTTGAATTATTTGCAATTTTTGGGAAAATTTGGCATATATATTGTATTTATTTAAAAATATTATTTTAAAAATCAATCACCATAAATTATAATTGTGGGCTAATTATTTTCAATAAAATGATATAATTAGACCCTAATTGTAATTAAGGGGTATTTGTATGAAAATATAAATAGAATTTTAATTATTAAAAATTTTATAAAAATCATAAAAATGAAAGAAATTTCCCTAAAATTCTCTGAAAATCTAGGGTTAGGGTTCTTGAGATTAAACATCGATTTTGGCTTGATTTAGGAAGCAAAACGGGTCGTGTTTGTACACAAATCAAAGCCCGTGGAGAGTTCTATCGGTTTATAGCATCAAAATAACTGAAGGAGGTATAATTTTTATAACCTTAATTTTCGGGTTAAAATCAATTTTGGGGGTATCGTAATCGTTGTTTGTTCATGTGTTTTGATTGAATATAGTTATAGATCTGTTTATGCTGGTTTCATTGGTGATTTTTACATGATTTTTGGTATTCGAATTAAGGTCACAGGAAAACCGCCGCCTTCATTCGAAATTTTGATTCCTCGGACTTGTTGTTAATTGTTCGAGTTATTTGATGGTTTAAATCGTTTAGTAGGATATTAACGAGTAGTTTGATATCAGTTTCTTTAAGTTTATAGTGATTCATGTTACCGGATTGTCGACCCACCGGAGAAGACGACCGGTGTTGGTCGAGGTTGGCCGAAATCGGTATGGTATGGATGGTTTACTGTTTTGTTGGCTTAATGAAGTCGTTCGTATGATTTGTAATACAAACCAGCTGAAAACCCTGTTGAACCACGTTGTTTGGCCATAAGCGAAGCTTGTCGGAATCTGGCGAAGCCACCGGAATCTGGAAATTTTTCCAGAAACCGGCCAGCGTTCAACCCGTATCCGATTTGCTCTTCATCGACCCGTTTACCCGAATAAACAACCCGGTTTTGATTTATTTGACCCGAAATCCAAATCCGATTTTATGTTTTTGGAAATTTGATTTAAAAATAAATGTGAAATCCTATTTTGTTTTATTAAATTACTTATTAATTATTAAATCCATTTTAGAATTTATTTAAAATGATAAAAAAAACTGATTTATTTTAAATCTTTAAATTTTATATGATTATCTAAATTCAATTTATTTATTTATTTAATTATTTAAATGGATTAATTATTTTCGAATAATTGATTAATTTATTTAATTAATAAATGAATTACTTTTAAATAATTTCTGAAAATTCTAAAAAAATCAATTTAAATTGATTAAATTTATTAATTAATTATTTTAAATAGTTAACTAATTTATTAAATTGATTTAAATGATCTTTTAGGATTTAAAAATTATTTGATAATCGAATTTTTTATAATTCGATAACAAATGAACCGTTTGTCCGATTGAGACGAAACGAAGTCCGTTAGCTTCAGAAAAATAACCCGATTCTTTTAAAAATGTTTATAAGCATAAAATTTTATTTTAAAGATGGGGTAATTATTTTGCGTACACTATTTAACGGACTAAATGTCAGCTAAATGTGACATGTCTTATGTGCTTCGTGCATTTTGTGATTATGTGTATCGTGTGCTTATGTGACCAGTAGTGTCAGCCAATATTATTTATATAATTTATTTTGTAAAGGGTTAACGATTGGGTAGACGATAATTGTTGAGACGTATAAATACGTCGATTTAGATGTTGTCTGGTTTACTAAAATAGCATTTTGATTTATAGAATCGAGTTCAGAAGTGAGCCAGGCAGTCGAGGTTAGACTTAAATATTTTGTTTTGGATTGCTAGCTTACCAGACAAGTGATTCCCCTATTCTAAATTCAGAATAGTTAATTATTTACATTCAAAATTTGCATCTATTTTATAAATATTCTTGTTAGCTCATTATAGCCGAACAATCTATACTTTATTGCGACTCTATTATTCTAGTAACTGTTCTACTCGAAAGGCATTCCTTTGCGAGGATAGATAGTGACCACTATGCTATCCAGATAGATTCCTTTCAGTGATATTTATCTATTGGTTTAGCGGATAACTAATTATTCGAGTTATTTCGCCATCAGTCAGTGAGATCACTCCGGACCCTATGAGAGGGAGAGTGGTTGATAAGGAGATTGATTGAACCGACTCCTCTTCTTGAGATTGGAAAGGAGTAAGTGGCCGAGATGCCGGCCCACCAATTATTATTTTTGGCCAATGTGTGCCAGGGTACCCATAAAGATTTGTGGATAGGTGACGGGTAGAAATACTCGGAGCCTACCGGCGTTGCTTCGCGTCTGATCATCGGCTGCAACGTAGCGTCGTACTTGGTTTTCAATCTAATTTATTGTTGTTAATCGCCAACAAAGGCAACAAAGGTTAAAGATTTGAATGTTTTTACAGTCTTTCATATATTGCTATCTGAAGATTGTTATAGCTGTTTATCAGTTCATATAGCTTGTTGAGCGATTTTGGCTCATCCTTGTTTATCTTGTTTAATCTTTCAGTTAAACCAGAGCGTTGCCATAATCCGTCATACAGCCAGAAAAGCTGTTTACCGAGGACCCCTGAGGAGGGTCAGATTTCAGTTACCTAAGCAGGTAGGATTTTGTGGAGTGAAGGCAACGTAAATAGTTGTTTTGTAATAATAACTGGAAATAGTTGTAAAACTTAACTAGACTTTTGGTTGTTGGTGTAACTTCTTTTCGAAGTTATTCTGATAAAACTAAGTGGTTCATAATAACTTTATATTTTGTTGGAGCCTGTTTCATATCGAACCTGTGATCGATCCAGTGGTTAGTTAAGGGGGTCGTGGTTATTTATATTTTATTATTATACAGTTTGTGTTATATTATTTGTTGGTTCGTGACTCCCAAATCTAGACCCCGAATTTGGAGGGCGTCACATTGTGGAATCTGTAACTCAGAAAGTAAAATATTCATCCAAGATAGTTCACAAGAAGTATCTGCAATGGCACGAAGTTTAGCCTCAGCAGTGGATTTAGAAACTATTTTTAGATAACCATGTAATTAAGGAAGTACTAAGCAGAAGACACATGCTAGTAAGACTTCAAGAAGTTTTTTAGCAAGCACCCCAGTTATTATCACAGTAAGCTACTAACAAGAGAGAAGAGTCAGTGTTGGGACACAGGACTCTCAAGTAACTAGGCGCAAGGGGGGGGGGTGAATGACTAGTTTGATAATTTTGAAAACCTTTACTTCCTTTTTGTTTTTGAACCATCAACTCGACAATGATAGGTAAATATTGTATGTGGCAAAGCATAAAACATAAACGGCACAACATTTAATCAATTTACTTTATATAAGATATAAAGAAATTGTTGCTACAATCCCAAGAAAAATGAATGTATTTTTCTTGACTTCCTCTCAAGAACAGGTGCTTTGAGTTTGGCTCACAGAGAGAGAAAAGATATTACATTGTGAATCCTTAATCAGCTACACGCTAAAGACTTAGAATAAGCACACTATAAATAATAAAATTTACAAAAGGTAGTGTACACTCCATTCAATAGCTGGAGATCATGTACTGTGCATGAGACACGATGCAGCTTTTGCAAAACCGCCATGATCTTGATTATTTCTCCTTATCTATAGCTGTGTGTTCCCTTTTATTTCTCTCCAAGTTTTAACCGTATAATTGACACCAATTAATGGACCACCTCCATGTACAATGTGATGCACTGATTTGTTTATTCTTTTTTGGAAGTTGTACCTTTTTTTTGTTGTTATGAACCAACTGAGTGAGGATATCGTGAACTCTGAGCTGCTTTGTCATCCTACTTATCGACATAGTGCAAGTATGAATATCTTAGAACATGTGACTTCTCGGCATAACACTTCGCGGTATTTGACATTGACTTCACGATATATGACTTTGCTATATAAGACTTCACGGTATAGATTTACTTGACTTGACGATATTGTTGACTTCACGATATCCTTAACTTCATGATATAGCCTTGTTAGTTCACGGTAGTTCTTCTAGACTTCACGATATATGATTAGAGATATTTCTGCAATTTATTGTTCTTCAATAATCTTCTCTGCAACTTGCTGCTTGAACAATCTTCATTGAACTTCTTCCAAGTTGTATTTATTAAATACAAGACTATTGCATGAAAATCTCTAAGCTCATTTTAGACATAAGAACCATCTAGAAAAACATACAAAACAAGTACACTGAAACCTATCACTAGTTCAAATGGAATACTCCATTTGTTTCTGTAAAGAGATATTGCTACTTGAGTAGGCTTGTTATGATGGTATAGAGATGTCGTGTACCTAACAATCAGAATCAAAAAATAGACCTTGAGAAGGCGTTCCTTTAAGGTACCTAAGAACCAGTTGAATTTCAGATAAATGAGGAATCCCAGGAGTTTGTAGAAATTGACTAAGATGGTTAACAATTTAGGATATATCAGGTGTAGAAGTAGTGAGGTATATCAGCTTGCCAATAAGCTTTCTATGCAGAGATGGATTATCAAGTAATGCCCCTTCATCAGCAAAATGTTTAATAGTATAATCAAATGGTAATGATAAATGTTTAGAATCTTATTGTAAACTTGTCTCCAGTAACAAGTCATGCACAAATTTATGTTGATGCAAGTAAAAATCTGAATCTGATCGGTGTACGACAAGGCCAAGATCTTTAATAGTAAATGTAGAATGTGAAACTGACTCGATATAGTGAATAACAGATATATCACTACCAATGAGAAGGATATCATCAAAATACACTAAAGCAATAATGAAAACCTCATCTTTGTGCAGAGTAAACAAAGAATAGTTAGCTATACTCTGTTTAAAACCCAGTTGAATAAGAAGAGCAACCAAATTTTCAAACCATTGTCTGGAGGCCTGCTTGAGTCCATAAATGGGTTCATTTAGTTTGCAAACCAAATTGGAACTGTTGGGCTCAAGGCATGTCTGATCACCACATATAACAAGCCTACTCAGTTA
>PHNY01114347.1:18146-31883 GCA_003724115.2 Anethum foeniculum | reverse complement strand
CATTATTTTGGTTAAGAAAAATAGAAAAGGTAAAAATTTTGGTTGAAAGAGGTAAATGTGATATTTTTATATAGTGTATACATATTTTTTTTATGAATATTACCTTTTATAAAAATATATTAGTAAGGGTAATTATGTAAAATCACTTTATGCCAAAAAATAGGTACCGACCAAACTTTTAATATTTCGTCTATTATAATATAGTATAGATAGATTGATTAGAAACATGTATAGTACTGGCTCTTCCGAATATTTAAAAGAAATGTTGTAAATATTATAATTAAAAGAAATCGAGAAACGTAGTCCACAGTTATGCAGATGACAGACTTGGCTAATTTAGGTTCATATAGTGAACTAGAAACTCATTACTCTTGTAGAAGTCCTAAAAACCACTACACAAGTACCGTTTAATGTTGATCACATTACTAACTTTAATCGAAATCCAACGTTGACATACGCTTAGCTCGAAAGTGAATAACCCTGCTTAGGACAATCTGGCTCTGTTGAGTAAAACAATCTGGCTCCATTTCTACAGTAGGGTCTAAATTTTCTTCGTGAAGCAGAAGAAGATTTCCCACCGTAGAACTTATTGCTAATGGTTTTCTTGTGACCATGTCACCTGAATACTTTTCCAACTCTACCAGAATGAATAAAATAAATCGTTGATTAAGTACATTGATTTTGAGTTCTAAGTTGAACCTAACCCTGTGAGATAGTTATAAGATTCTAATATTAAGTACTTTTAAGTGGAATATGATCCAAATTTATTATACTGTGAAAGCATATTTTTCATACGACTTGGAGTAAATTGTAATTTAATAACCAAGTAAAACATATAATTTATTGGCATGCCACTGGCCCAATTTTATATCAAAATTGATAAGTAGATGGAGTTTCAATGGGAGAATCCACTATCTAACCACTCAAAGACACTATGCAAAGATCATCTTTTTGATCACTTTTTGAAAAGAGTAAAAAGTAACTGGCTAACTGAAACCAAACTTGGCAACAGAAGATGATAGAGAGTATATAAAGAAAGATTGTATTTTCACTTGTCATTGCTTGTCTAACAAAAGATGAAAGAGATCAATGAATCTACAGCCTCTGCATCTGCTAAGTTACCCCATTTTTTATTGTTACACTTTGATATTAAACAGATATATCGTATGGTATATCATTTGGCTACGAGGCATATATATTAAACATATCAATGAATATATAAAAGATTTTTTTTAATTTTGCAATTAAAATAAACCTACAAAAAGACTCCAGAGTTGTGCAGATGACAGACTTGTGTCATTCGGTAAGTAGAATCATAGGGGGAAATACGCTTAGCTATACCCCTATGCAAAACGATTTGGCTCCGGAGAGTAGAACTATCTGGCTCCGTCTCTGCAGTAGGACTAGGATCTAAAGTTTCTTCACCAAGCAGAACAAGATTTTCCACCAAATAATCTATTGCTAAGGCTGTTTTTGACACCTTGTCACATGTGTGTTTCTCCAACTGTGATACTTCAAGATCGCATAAGTAAAAATAATTTAAATGGTTCTAACCTTTTAGCAAGTATCTGCCATCGATCGTGAATCTAATTGGATATAAATAAACATCTGAGTGCAGTTCAACTATGACTTTCTTCTCCCATTTAGACGTTTTTGGTGCGCCACAATTTTTCAGTTCCCACTTCACCAAATGTTCAACAGTAACTTCAACAAGAGCTATTGAATCTCCATATGCTTCCAATTTCAGGCAGCCCGGATTACAATTTTCTGGGAAATTGACTTCTCTAATCTTCTCATTACGCAAATCAAAGCATACAAGTCTACCTTCATATTTTACAAAATATGCAACACCATTAACACATTTAGATGATGGATAAAAGAGAAACTTAAATGTACCATAATCACTATCGCAATATATAATCTTCTAACAATCAGTGCTCAAGCTATAAAAACTGATACAATACATACCATAAAATTTGGCTATTCTTATCACTTTATAATCATCATCAAAATACCCAAAACTCAATTCAGCATCATCAACATAATACCCGAAAAATAATTCAACATTTTCCATAGGCTCGTCTTCCACAGAGTCATGAACTTCAAAGGGAATCATAGGAATTTTATTGACTTTTCGAATAATGGGGTTGCATAAAAATATAACGCGCAACAGAGTATCCGACACACTTAACAACATGTTACAACCAGATTTCTGCCGCTAGATTCCCAGTGCCTCCTTCGGCCGGGGAACCTACAAAGAAGAGAATGCGAGGGACTGTTCCCCGATTCTCACGCCATCCTATCGCAGCACACCACCAGATTCTCAACAACAATAAGTCCTCAATATCTTTTTCTCCCACTTCATCTATGAATTTGTTTGGTGAGAGTTATAGTGTCCCACACTTGCCGTTGCTAGTTTTCAAACGTGTTTCGAGTTTGGAACTTTGGTAGGCCTAGGACACCATGCTTGTTAGTTCATAGATCATCAAATTTTTCACTGTTGTAGTGTTTTGCGTCTGTCTATTTGTTCCCCAAGTGATGTTTTTGTTTTTCAGGGGGCTCTTGCGGAGGTGTTCTTGGTAAGAACGTCCTTCGGGACGTCCTTTCCTAAGAACATCCTTCGGGAACCGACCCTTGAACTTTTTCCCTGGTCGCTTGAGTTGACCGATCCGGGCCTGTTGTACTCGGCCTTCTTTTCCTTTACCCCCTTACTTTTTTTCTTGTCCCGAGTACATGGCTAACAGCTCTCATTTAAGAATGCAGGGCATGGATCGGTCAACCATGGAGGTGGGTCCTTCGGTGGGATCTTCAGTCCCAATGGGCCCTGCCCATTTTAGGGACATCTCTTCTTTTCCTAGCAGCTAACAACCCTACACAGTTGGACAAAAAGCAAATCGAAGAGTTTTACTCTACTTTCCATGTACCCCGAGGCGTCTACCATCTGTATCTGCCGAAGGAAAATGACCAGATATTCCAGACGCCCCCAGTGCTAGAAAGCTTCGGCGATTCCGCTATTAGGTTGTTCGAAGCGGCATTTAAATGCGGGTTTAGGGTCCCCTCCTTCGGCTTCTTAAAAACCTATTTAGACAAATGAACATCGCCTTCGGACAAATGGATCCGAATGACTTCATACACATCAACACCTTCCACCATAGGTGTTTACAAGCAAAAGTCCAGCCAGCCACCCACCTTTTTTGGTTCCACTATGATTTCTGAAGGAACACAAAGAGTCATAGATTCTACACCATCGCTCGGCAGAGTGGTCGTTTGGATTGGTGTTTCACCAATTCTAGCAACAAGAAAAGCCATACACACTTGTGCCACATGGCGGGTACGGAGTTGGTGAAATTCGGCGTTTGGCGGGAGGTCGAGCCGACTAAGCTGTTGATGCCGAACCTTTCGGAGGAGGAGGCTCGGCAGTACGCGAAGTTGGTAAATCTGAAAATCCCTAAAGTCCCCCTGACCGAGAGCTGCGACATGGACTGGATCTTCGCTCTCTGAGGTAACAGTAACATGATAGGACTTTCTCCTTGCATTCATTTATCATATCTACTTAATATTTCTTTTCTTGTTGTCGCATCGGCTACATTTTCTGACTTGTCTTTTTCCTTGGTTTTCTATGCACTGTCTACCAGAGAAGAAATGATTGAGCGCAAGAAAAAAAAGGCGCGAGAGAGGAGGGCAACTGAACTGCTTGCCGAAGCGCTGAGAGCTGCAGAAGCCAACCCTGCCGCTGAAGAACATTTGGAAGGTACTTCTACCGGGCAGGCCCCTCCACCGCCCCCAACTATTGAAGCGGTTGAGAATATAACCCAAGCTTCGCCGGAAGTCGAAAAAGATCCTCCAAAGCGCCTCCGTTCCTAGGATGACGTCGTTCAGACGTATGTCCTCAAATGGGGCGTCCTGGTTTCGAACGCGGTAGCCTGTCCAGCTCCTGACTCCGTAAAAGACATCGGTCCAGACGTCTGCAGGGGTCTAATATTGTCGTGGGACGCTCAGGCTTACGCTGACGCCGACCCTTTAGCGACCTGCACAGAGTTGATGGCGCTGTTTACCATGGTTAGTCCATTTGCCTTCTTTTTATATTTGTACATCCCCCTTGTCTTTTCCTTTCCTTTCTTAACTGCTTTTTTCCTCAGGCTGCTCCCTGAGCCGCAGCTATTACGGACAAGATCCAGGGAATGGGAGCCTGTCTGGCGGCCGTTGATCAGTTGGAGGCCAGAGATGTCACCGCGGAGGAGGAGCTGAAGAATGTTAAGGACCAGAACGAGGTCTTATCTGGCCAGGCTGATGTTCTCCTGGCGGATAGAAAGAGGCTGGATGAGGACTTGGGCAAAGCCTGTAAGAAGATCTCAGAGGGAACAGTCAGCAGAGCCGCATGGACAAGAAGCTTTTGCTTCTAGCCGAGGACCAGAGCTTCAAGTTCGGGTTTGACGAAGATGTGACTAAGGCACATGGCCTGGGCTTCGACCACAAACTCCTCCTCGATGAGGGCATGGATGATCCGGTCGGCCGGGAGGCGGCTGATGAAGTTCCTGAGGTGTCCTCCGGCTCTGACAAGGATTTGTCTGAATGAATCAGTAGTTTACTTTGTTTTGATAAACCGTAATTGACTTGGGGCTCAAACGCTTAATGCCTTTGGGCTTTTTGTAACTGTTGCCTTCGGGCCTTAACTTCGTTTGGTTCTACTATTTCTATAAGTGTTTTGTTTCATGTCTCTTTGGCATCTTCCGCTTTTTCTCTGCCTTAACATGTTTTCGTCTTTTATGCTTTCTTCGGCATTATTATTCCTGCCTTAGCATATTTTATTTTTTAGGCTTTCTTCGGCATCATTATTTCTGCCTTGGCATATTTTATTTTCTATGCTTTCTTCGAGATCATTATTTCTGCCTTAGCATATTTTATTTTCTATGCCTTCTTCGGCCTTGTAATTTTTCCTTGGCATGTTTTCGTTAGTTTTACCTTTACGGTTTTTTGGCCTTGTATTTTGGCCTTAGCCTGCTACTTTTGTCAACTAGATATTTTCTTAGGCTTTTGAATGTGTTTCCGTCCCTAGCGTTTAAGGGGTGGATACAACTTCTTCGGAAATCTTAGGTTTGGTTTGAGCGTGCCCCCTTTTCCGAAGTAGTTGTATGATGCCTTAAAGGCTTAATAGAAACGTGGGGGTTTATCCAAGTCAGGTCGTTCCCCTGGATAATTCCCTTTTGTTTGCTAACATTATTTATCATACGCATTAGAAGTATAAATGTGCTACGAAAAACATAATCTGATAAATGAAGCTAAGTGTTTTTCATTGATGTTCAGCCAAGGCTATAGTTATACATGCTTCATCTTTTAGGGAATTCATGTACATTGGAAGAATGAAAGATATAAGTATAACAGTCGTAGCCACGTTTACTGATAGAAACGACGGAGGCGAGTGGCGTGCCAAGTGTTCTTAATAGGGCTTCAATCCATTCCCTCCAGTTTATAGGTTCCAGGCCGAATGACCTCAATCACCTTGTAGGGGCCTTCCCAGTTTGGTTGTAGTTTGCCCTGCTTGGCTGGCATAGAAGTAGCCAGTTCTCTCAGCACTAAGTCCCCCACTTGGAATGAACTTTTTTTTAATGCCTGCTTCGTAATATTAGCAGCCTGAAGTTGGTACTTGGTGTTTCTTTGATGGGCAGCTTCCCTTTCTTCCTCCAAAACGTCCACGTTCGCCCTCAGGCTGAACTCGTTGTTTTCTATGTTGAAAATGTCGGTCCTGTAAGATTCTAGGCCCACTTTTATGGGGATTAGTGCATCTGTTCCGTAGGCTAATCTGAATGGAGTCTCGCCCGTGGACGACCTAGGAGTGGTTCGGTAAGCCCACAGCACCCATGGAAGCTCTTCAGCCCACAAACCTTATGCTTCTCCAAGCCTCTTGTTTATCCCATCAAAAATTATCTTATTAGCTGCTTCAATTGCTCCATTACCTTGGGTGTGTCCGACTGAGCTAAATTTTTGCTGTCTGCCGAAATAGTAGAGGAACTTCCTGAACTTGTTTCCGATGAACTGGGTACCATTGTTCGACACACAGACTTTAGGAATCCCGAACCTCAAGATCACCTGTTCCGGCATGAATTTCTTGGTTGCGTCTTCGGTAATTGAAGCTAAAGGGCGAGCCTCCACCCATTTGGTCATGTAGTCAATGGCCACAATATAGTACTTGGCTTGTTTGGTGCCAGTTGGGAGGATTCCCACGATATCCACGGCCCACATGGTGAAAGAAATCGGGCTAAAGACCGAATCCATTTCTTCCGGAGGCTGCTTCGGTACTATGCTGAATAGTTGACACTGCTTGCACTTTTTAGCATAGTCATGAGCGTCGGCTCTCAAGGTTGGCTAATAAAAATCTTGCCGTTGGATTTTGAAGGCGAGTGATCGTCTTGCTAGATGTTCTCCGTAAATTCCTTCATGGACCGTCTCTAGAGCAAGTCTCTGCTCTTCGGGATCCAAACATATGAGGAGCGGCTCGGTGACAGACCTTCGATATAGCTTGTTGCTAATGATGGTATAGCTTTCCGCCCGATATCTGATTTTTTGCGCCTTTGTTCGGTCAAGTGGTAGGGTCCCCTTTTCCAGATAAACCCTGATCGGGGTCATCCATGTTATGCCCTGATTGATCTTCATACACTCCTTTTTGCCGATTGAGGGAGTTCCCACTTCGGTCAGATAAATGGAACCGGTCATGCTTTATGTTTCCGCCGAAGCAAGTCGGGAGAGAGCATCCGCTCGGCTATTGTTTTCCCTGCCAACTTGAGTCAGTTCAAAAGATTTAAATACCAATGTATTTTCTTTTACCTTAGTGGCGTAGGCCCTTGTCCGGGGGTCCCTTTGCTCGTATTCCCCTGAGAAGTGTTTCACCACCAACATTGTGTCACTGAAGGCCCTCAAATGTTTTACTTCTAGGTTCCTAGCCACTCCATTCCTGCCAGCAATGCTTCGTATTCCGCCTCATTATTGGTGAGGGGGAAAGTGAATCTGATGGCTTGGCATATCTCGAAGCCGTCGGGACTAGTCAGAATGAGCCCCGCTCCGCATTTTGTTCCGGCTACTGATCCATCAACAAATAATTTCCATTTTCCAGGTGACCAGATGAGCTGTTCCTCGGGGGTGAGGTCCTTCGGTTCAGAGAAAGAGCATTCCACCATGAAGTCAACCAGTGCATGGGCTTTGATTGATGTTCTTGGTATGTATTCCAAATCATATTCGCCCAACTCGATCCACACGGCCACCACTCTTCCAGAAAGCCTCAGGCCTTGTGAGTGTCTTCTTAGGTGGCTGATCCGTCACCACTTGCAATGTTCTGCTTTGGAAATAATGTCATAATTTTTGGGTAGCCATGACTAGCTCATATGAGAATTTTTCCTCGTTGGGGTACCTGGTTTTAGCATCTTTAAGCATGTGAGATACATAAAATATAGGATGTTGGTTACCTTCGTGTTCCTTGACCAAAAAGACTCCAAGTGTTCGGCCGGACACAGCTAGGTACAGCGGAAGGGTTTCCTTCGGATCTGGGTGCATGAGGAGGGGTGTCTTTATCAGATAATCCTTTACTTCTTCTAACACCTTTTGGCACTCTGGTCCCTAATCAAAGTTTTTTATCCTTTCAGAACGGAGAAGAAAGGCAGAGCCTTCTCGGCTGATCTGGATATAAACCTCCGTAGGGCTGCTAGTCGGCCGGTCAGTTACTGGATATCCCTTATACACTTCGGCGCCTCCATGTCGATTACTGCCTCTACTTTCTCCAGATTTGCCTCGATTCCCCGGGCACTGACCATATGACCCAGGAATTTTCCGCTAGCCACTCCGAAGGTACATTTTTTCCGGTTGATCCTCATGTTATTTTTTCTTAGTGTCTCAAAACATTCCCTCAAATCTTTAGCGTGGTCTTTATATTCTGATTTCACAATCGTGTCGTCCACATAGCATTCCATATTTCTCCTGGTTTGCTCCTTGAAGACCTTGTTCACCATTCTCTGGAATGTTGCCCCTGCGTTCTTCAGACCGAAGGGCATCTTTATATATACAAATGTTCCTTTCAGTGTGATGAATGTTGTCTTTGGTATGTCCTCCCTGTTCATAGTAATTTGATGATATCCCGAAAAAGCATCAAGGAAACTTAATACTTTGTATCCAGTTGTGGCATCGATTAGTTGGTCGATGCTTGGTAAGGGATAGTGGTCCTTCGGACATGCTTTGTTTAGGTCAATATAATCCACATCCTCCACTTGTTGTTGGATTTCTTCACCACCACTACATTCGCCAGCCAGTCCGGATAAGCAATCTCTTCTATAAATTTGGCTTCTAGAAGTTTTTCTACCTCGGCCTCTATCACCTTCTGCCTTTTGGCCGCGAAGGTTCTGTTTTTATACCGGACAGGTTTGGCCTCGGGCTTCACATTTAAAAAATGCTTCGTCATGTTGGGATCCAACCCTGGCATGTCCTCTGGGCCCTAGGCGAACACATCATGATATTGTCGTACGATGGCTATCACTTTCTCCTTCAGGTCAGGTTCCATATTTTTACCTATTCGGACCATCTTGCCTGAACATCCAGCATACAACTCCACTTCTTCGACTTTGGCCGCCGGTTAGGTCATTGGGCATGACAGATTGGCTCCGAACTTTTCCAATTCAATGTTAAGTGTCTGTCAGCTCCCACTAGGCTCATCTTCAGACCTCTTCCATTTTCTTCCTTCAGCTTCTCCATATTCTTGTTCTTTTTCTAGGTCCTCTAACATAATTATTCTGGCAGTTTTCTAGTCGCCCCTCATCTCTCTCACACCCCTCTCCATTGGGAACTTCAGTTTTAGGTGGGGGATGGATGGAACTGCTTGTAACGTATCTAGAGCTGGTCTCCCAAGTATGGCATTATAGGGGCTTTCGACCCGGACAACATAGAACTAGACATGTTTTTCCACAGTGTAAGGCAATTTACCCAAGAGAACAGATAAAGTTATTGTACCTTCGATCGGCACGGCTTTTGCACCGAAGCCGTAGAGAGGTGTCTCGTGGTAGGGCTCTAGCTGTTCACCTCCCAAATTCATCTTGCAATAGGTCCTGTGAAACAACACATTGGCCGAACTCCCGCCATCAACCAGTACTTTCCATATCTTGTTCTGTCCGATCACAGGGTTGACGATCAGAGGGTCTTCATGCGGCCATATTATATCCTCATAGTCGTCCTCTGTGAACGGTATCGGCATAGGCTGTTTGGCAGAGTCAAATTGGTATAAGTTGTAGACTTGTCGGGCGTACATCTTCCTTGCATTCTTGCTGTCTCGGTCTAACAGGCTGCCCCCAGATATAGAGGAGAAGTAAAAACAATATCTGGGCCTAGAATATTACAGGACTGACGTTTTCAATATAGAAAACTATGAGTTCAACCTGAGGGCAAAGGTGGATCTTTTTTAGGAAGAAAGGGAAACTACACATCAAAGAAACACCAAGTACCAACTTCAGGCTACTCAAAACTACGATGCAGGCATCAAAAAAAGGTCATCCCAAGTGGGGGACTTAGTATTAAGAGAATTGGCTACTTCTATGCCAGCCAAGCAGGGCAAACTACAATCAAACTGGGAAGGCCCTTACAAGGTGATTAAGGTCATTCGGCCTGGAACCTATAAACTTGAGGGAATGGACGGAAGCCCTATTAAGAACACTTGGCACACCACTCGCCTCCGTCGTTTCTATTAGTAAGCATGGCTACGACTGTTTTACTACTTATGTCTTTCATTCTTCTGTATTAAAGTTTTTTTTATTCAGCAATGTACTTGAATTCCCTAAAAGATGAATCATGTGTAACTATAGCCTTGGCTGAACATCAATGAAAAACACTTAGCTTCGTTTATCAGATTATGTTTTTCGTATGCACATTTATACTTCAAATGCGTATGATAAATAATGTTATCAAACAAAAGGGAATTATTCAGGGGAACAACCTGACTTGGATAAACCCCCTCGTTTGCCCTATTAAGCCTTTAATGCATCATACAACTACTTCGGAAAAGGAGGCACGCTCAAACCAAACCTAAGATTTCTGAAGAAGTTGTATCCACCCCTTAAACGTTGGGGACTGAAACACATTCAAAAGCCTAAGAAAATATCTACTTGACAAAAGTAGCAGGCTAAGTCCAAAATACAAGGCCAAAAAACCGTAAAGGTAAAACTAACGAAAACATGCCAAGGCAAAAATTACAAGGTCGAAGAAGGCATAGAAAATAAAATATGCTAAGGCAGAAATAATGATGCCGAAAAAAGCATATAAAATAAAATATGCCAAGGCAAAAATAATGATGCCGAAGAAAGCATAAAAAATAAAATATGCTAAGGTAGGAATAATAATGTCGAAGAAAGCATAAAAGACGAAAACATGTTAATGCAGAGAAAAAGCAGAAGATGCCAAAGAGACATGAAACAAAACACTTATAGAAATAGTAGAACCAAACGAAGTTAAGGCCCGAAGGCAACAGTTACAAGAAGGCCGAAGACATTAAGCGTTTGAGCCCGAAGTCAATTACAGTTTATCAAAACAAAGTAAACTACTGATTCATTCAGACAAATCCTCGTCAGAGCCGGAGGACACTTCAGGAACTTCATCAGCCGCCTCCTGGCCGACCGGATCTTCCATGCCCTCATCGAGGAGGAGTTTGTGGTCGAAGCCCAGACCATGTGCCTTAGTCACAGCTTCGTCAAGCCTGAACTGGAAGCTCCGGTCCTCGGCTAGAAGCAAAAGCTTCTTGTCCCCGCGGCTCTGCTTCCGAGCAAGCTTCAGCTGACCGTTCCTCTCTGAGATCTTCTTACGGGCATTGCCCAAGTCCACCTCCAGCCTCTTTTTATCCGCCAGGAGAACATTAGCCTGGCCAGATAAGACCTCATTCTGGTCGTTAACATTCTTCAGCTCCTCCTCTCCGACGACAGCTCTGGCCTCCATCTAATTAACGACCGCCAAACGGGCCCCCATGCCCTGGATCTTGTCCGTAATAGCTGCGGCCCAAGGAGCAGGCTGAGGAAAAAAGCAGTTAAGAAAGAAAAGGAAAAGACAAGAGGGATGTACAAATATAAAAAGAAGGCAAATAGACTCACCATGGTAAGCAGCGCCATCAACTCTGAGCAGGCCCCTAAAGGGTCAGCGTCAGCGTAAGCCTGAGCGTCCTGCGGCAACATTAAACCCCTGCAGACGTCTTGACCGGAGTCTGGAGCTGGACAGGCTACCGCGTCGAAAACCAGGACATTGGCCGAACTCCCGCCATCAACCAGTACTTTTCATATCTTGTTCTGTCCGATCACTGGGTTGACGATCAGAGGGTCTTCATGCGGCCATATTATATCCTCATAGTCGTCCTTTGTGAACGTTATCGGCATAGGCTATTTGGCAGAGTCAAATTGGTACAAGTTGTAGGCTTGTCAGGCGTACCTCTTCCTTGCATTCTTGTTGTCTCGGTCTAACAGGCTGCCCCCAGATATTTTTTTTACTTCTCCTCTATATATTTCCCTGTCATCGGTGTCATTCACCCTGTCCTTTTTGTGCCCCAATTTATCTCTTAAATTTTTGACAAACTAGTTTAGATCTTCATCCTTAATCATTTTCTCGATCAACTTCTTCAATTGGTAACACTCATCTGTGTTGTGCCCCTTGTCTTGGTGGTAATCACAGTACTTGTTTGGGTTCTTCTTCCTGTCAGGGACCTTCAACTTGGTTGGCCGAACAAAGCTAGGCTTGTTCTTGATTTCATGGATAATCTTTGAGATCGGCGCATTTAGCGGGGTAAACGCCGCCGAATCTCTATCCCTTCGCCTTTGTACTCCTCGGTCAGTCTTTCTCCTGTCATCACTTTTGCGATCGACCCTTTGATCATTCCTCGACCCTCGGGAATTTTCATAACAACTGCTTTATTTTCCTCTATCATCTCTTCGGGACTCCTTGTATCCCCCAATAGATTCCATCTTGTGCCGTATATTCTCCACCCTCACATAAATACCATTCAAAGATTTAGGAGGAAAATCATAAAGAGAGGATTGGAGTTTTTTACCTTTCATGGGGTCCAGCCCTGCTGTTAGGAAAACCATAGCTTTAATCTTGTCCAAATTCGTAATCATCCCTGCTTCTTCCTTTAAACGAGATAGGTAATCTCACAACTCTTCATTCGGCCTTTGCCTGCAATTAATAAGTGTTTCGGTATCTTTTTCCCTTCGGTACAGATGTGAATGGTACTTGAGGAATTTTCTCTTCAACTGCTTATACAACCCGATGGACCTGGGCCTCAGAGACTTGTACCATGACGACGCAGGGCCTTTCAGGTACGTCTTGAACATCTTGCACAATATTATGTCGCTGTGTCCCATTCCAATCATCAAAAGCTCGTACTTGTCTCAATGGTCTTCGGGGTCTCCCCTCCCATTGAACTCTGTCATCTTTGGGAGCCGTTTCTCCTCCCCTGGCAGGGGTCAGTAGTGCTCAATCTCTTCCGTCACAACTGTCTCCCTGTCAATTTTCCTGTCTCCGGACAAGATGGCTTTCTCCAATTTGTTCAGCTAGGACTTATTTACGTCACCCTGCTCATCTTCAAAATCAGACGTTATCACTACCTTCGTCCTTCTACGCCTATGATCTGAGTTAGAGTCTGAAGACTCATCTTCCTCATGATGCGTCATTTTCTCCTTACGGGAACCCATCGCCACTTGCGCTTCGGTCTCCTCTAACGACGCCCGTAGGGCTTTTTTTTTTCTAATTCCAGCTCTTCCCTTCGGAGCTTGATGGCCTTAAGCTTCATGGCGTCGGCCTTCTTCTTCTTTGTCCTAATCTGGGCCTCCTTCTCAGGTTGCTCCTGGGCCGTTGCTTTTCCTTTATCTTTCGCCAATTTCTCGGCCCTCATCTTTTTTAATAAGGCCTGTTCCTCTGGCGTAGTCACCAGATCTCCCTCGGCCTCAAAATCGTCTTTGAGGTTTCTGGGGGCGATCGGCGGTTGTCCAGAGGTCTTGTTCGCGGGCCGATCCGTGAACCCAGGCGGTCGCTCTTTATCGATCGGTGAATTAGTCATTACCACAAATTCTCAGGAAATCTCTTGTATTCCCACAGACGGTGCCAAATGTTACAACTAGATTTCTGCCGCTAGATTCTCAGTGCCTCCTTCGGTCGGGGAACCTGCAAAGAAGAGAATGTGAGAGATTGTTCCCCCGATTCACCTTCGGTGTGAGAACAAGTAAGTCTGGTCGAAGTAGGTTTTAGAATACAAAAGCTCTGAGTTCTATGTTTTTTGTATGTATGAATGTCGTGTATTCAAACCTGCCACTTCTCTTATTTGTTCGTTTGTTGGCGATAATGGGGGGGGTGAGGAGAACGTTGTGGCTACTTGGACCACGTCTCCTCTGCTCTCCTTGTGGGCTTCTAACGGGCATCTCTTCATGGGCTTCGTCTTTCTGTACCCTTCGGCCCATCTAAGCAATTGAGTTTCTTCGGCCCGAAAATATATGGGCTTGAACGATGAACCTCTGTCACAACCAGTGACGGAGGCACGTTGAGACCCTTGGGTCACATGCCCCCACTATTTTTTTTTTAGTCACGTGCCCCCACTATTTTCTTTTAAAAATTTATTTTTTATGTAGAACCCATAAATCAAAAAGCATCAGCATACATAAAATTCATAGAGTGCCCCAGTTCTCAGTCTTAAGCCTGTAAATTGAATCCGAGAAACACAGTAAGCTGACATTTTAC
>PHNY01114316.1:571-11292 GCA_003724115.2 Anethum foeniculum | reverse complement strand
AATAAACAATACAACCCCCTGACCAAGATCTTGCCAGGTTTAAGTATGACATAGGTTACCTGAATATTACAATACCGAAAAACTTAGATCTGAATACACCTGATAATTATTACAACTCACATGACCCATAAAAGGTCTGACTTATTCTACCTTGTAAGAACAAAAAACAGGAGCAAGAATATAAGCTCGACTACTGCCACCTACAAGCCTCCTAGCTGGTGGTCTGGTTTTAGGCATCTAAAACATGTATATAGATATTTTGCAAGGGTGAGCTAAAAATTCTTTCAAATATATATATATATATATATATATATATTGACATGAATGCCACTGAAATCTATATGTATATTGCAGGGTGTTTTGAAAATTCGATTCAAGTAATCACCATCTACTAAAAATGTGTGATGTAGTGTCTATAAGCATGATTTGCGTGTCACAAGTTATTTTCTTCACACGTCACACAAAATGCCAGCAAATAGGTCGAACTCGGTAAAAAATAAATAAAATCGAAGCCTGGACTTAGTTAAATTTGTTTAAAACTTGTTGTCAATATTCTAGCTAAGGTAATGGCCAATGGATAAACTCTTATATATTAAAGTAAATAAAACACACGTTGCTGCCCTTTTAATTGCCATCAAGTTAACACATCATCAAGTTTTATTATTATTCGCAGAACAAATAGCCACACTGAAATAATCGAAATACAAATAGAAACCCTACTTTGCCAACTGATCAGATTTTGTACATAACTTCAACGACTAACAAGAGTACAATAAAACTTTCAATACAATCAAATTATACATAGTAGCCTTACAAACTCCCGGACTTTCTTTTCTGTTATGGTTTTGCTAGTCATGAAGCTCACACACGGGACATTTGATTGGGGATCAGAGGCCCTGCAACCCCTTAACTCAAAACTTATTGTTATACCAATAAATTCCTTTGTTCTGTTTATCTTCCTCAACGTAGACACAGTCATTAATAGTATTCCAGAGTGACTTGTAGAATGGTGTGTAATCATACTGATAATAGTCCCCTAATATAGGTTTGAATGCCTTGGTGGCTTCCACTGCATGGTAATGTGGCATTTTGGGGAAGAGATGGTGTGCTACATGAGTATTTGGTTGCTGATGAAACACCGTGTTGAGAAACCCGAAATCTCGATCAATGGTAGCCATGGATCCCTTTAACCATTCCCACTCAGAGGAATCGTAGTAAGGTATAAGAGGGTTTGTATGTTGAAGTACAGCCACTATGATAAGCATAGCATTTGTGAATAGGTATGGTCCTCCATAAATGAAAGCCACCCATGCAAATCCTTTCAGTAAAGCAAGTTTGTATAGAGTAAAGATCACGGCCAAACATCCAGCATCCGAAAGCAAGACTTGAGTGCGTTGCTTACGTGAAAACATTGGACTATAGGGATCGAAATGGGAGGCGAATTGATAATAAGCTCGACCACGGAAGTTGACAAGCAAGTAGAGAGGCACAGCAACAATTAGGACTGCAGCAACAACCAAAAATCTTGCTACAGGGTTTTTTAGGTGTCTGAATAGAAATGGAACTTGAGACTTGAGCAGTGGGATGTCAAATTCTTCTTCTTCGAGAGATCCAGTCCTCGAGTGGTGGCGATGGTGACTATACTTGAATGAAAAGTAAGGAAACAGGACGACAGAGTGGGTGATAAATCCGACTGTGTCATCCAGCCATTGATAGTCACTGAAAGCGTTGTGTCCACATTCATGACCTATGACCCAAAATCGAGCTAGGATACAACCTTGAAGCACCGCATATATAATGAATGAAGTAGAATAATATAATTTAGATGACAGTACTGCTTCCGATGTTAAGACATAGGTTGCGGCAATATAGTAAAGAGAGACAAAGATGATGACATCTAAAAGAAGGTATGACAAGGAGCGAATGGCAGAACGCTCAAAGCAATGGGGTGGAACTACTTTCTTAACATCGCTTAAAGTGAACGGAGGCTTTACGTAGGGAGATCTTGATGCTCTTTTCACAGTAGAATTCAACTTTTGTTCCATGTCTCTGCAATGATTCAAGTTGTAAGATATCATAATCAGACATTTAGTTGATATGATAAAGAGTTGTAAACAGTACTTGTAAAACATTCAACATAAAATTTAAAGCTATAAGAATACTACCTAATTTCTGCAGTGCCTTGACTTAATCGGACTTTGTATACAGTACTTTAAGAATATTGTTGTGGCAATTGTATTCAGAAGTGGAAGGTATATATAGGCAAAATAAAATCAACAACTGGTCCAGCAAATCTATATCATAGATTTATTATTAGTAGTGTCATGTTCTGGGTGCCCTCCCAGGAGAAATAAATAGTGCAAATAAATTCAGTTGTTACATTCTTTTTTAATCCCAATTGCATGTATTGTAAGTGAAATGTTGTCTTAGCTAGGTCGTGGACAACTCATTCTTTTATAGTTTAGTCCTATATTGATTTACCATTGTATTATTAGTACCAGGTATAATTTATTTTTAAATAACTACAGTGAACACATTATTTGTATATAACTGAATTGTAAACAAGGTACAAATATTATCTTTATTTAAAAAACATTAGGAGAGATGTTTCCTGGAAGACAAGATAAAAAATAAAATAAAATTTAACTCATACTTTAATTATCGAATTAATATGGGCAGCTAAGATGTCTGCATGCATGTGGACCAACAGCTAAAGATGTACATAAATTCTCTTCATAGAAAACATTTAGGACCCGTAGTTTTTCAAATAAGATTGCTCTCAGGACCTCGAATTCTTCAGTTTACATTATAATTAGAAATTTACTACAAGCGCAGTAACTTAAACGTTGTCCTACTTGAGGCATAATAATTTTGTTGTAGATTTGGCAAATTTTGCGAAATCAATCTTAATAAGTTGGGTTTTAATGCCGAAGTAATTTTATTATTTTATTTATATTAAATGAATTTCCTGGACGTATTTATATTTGGGTTAAGTTCTATGGAGTCCCCTATTTTTTGTGGAGTCCTGGAGTCCACATTCTGCCATTAAAATATTACATAAAATATTTTAAAACTTATTATTTTTCGAATCGTGTTATACAAAAATCACTATTTTAGTTAGAATCATACAAATCTAACACATTTTACTAAGTAGAACATGTATGTTCTACAACATGTTCTGCAAACTAAACAAGTTTTATATAATTATATGTTTTGCAGTGTTCTACTTGTAAAAAGTATAAGATTTGAAAGATTTTAATTAAAATAATGATTTTTGTAAAACATGATTCGAAAAATAATACATTTTGTAATATTTTATGCAATATTTTAATTGCAAAACGTAAAAGGGAACTTCAAGACTCCACAAAAAACAGGGACTTCATAGAACTTTAATCCATTTATATATGTTCAATTAAATTATTGCATATATGTGCTATTTAAAACTTATTTTTCTATTTAAACACGAACTACTAATTAATTGATGTTATGTTATGTCATGTTACTTGAAAGCTTGACTTATCACTAATTAATTGTCTTGAATAAAATAGTTAAACTAAATAGTACGTAGCATATACTACATTAATTTAGCATATTATATTACAATAATTTCTAAATTTCATAATACATGAAGAAAATTAAATATGATATTCCATTTCATTTCATAAGAAAATGTTTAATATATAATTTCTTACACGAATACAATATCAAGTGCATCTCGTTGAATATATTGACAAATTTATAAGCTTTATAACCAAATTTAGAGGACAAATGATAAAAGCTAATAATAACATACTTTTTAAACTCTTCTATACTAGTTGGTAACCCGTGCGAAGCACGGGCCCGGAATTAAAAATATTAAATTAGCATTTGCAGAGAATTAAATCTCATATCCGTGCGAAACACGAATCGAAATTAAAATATTAGTATCAAATTAAATTAATAATCGTAAAAAATTGAAGCTGATGAGAATATATAATAAATAAATGCTATTAAATTATATAGTTAAAATAAATTGAACCTACGTGCAGTTATGAAATTCCACCTTATGGTTGTACTTGTGCACGTAGTAGTTGTTTTACTTGTTATAAAAATCTAACACGTTAGCTCGTTACAATAGGATTCTTTTGTGAAACGAATTCTGTAACTATCTTATGAACCAAACATCTTTATTATTTTAGATTATTAAATATTATTTAATATGACTTGATAATTTTCTTTTTTCACTATAATTTATATGATATTACTTAATTATTAAATACACCGTTAAATCAATATTTTTCAGTTTAAAGTAAAATAATGTCAATAAAGTCATTTATTAATATTTCTTTATTGTTAAAAATATTTTCAATTTAAAAGTAAATCAAGACTTGAATGGAAACTAACTAATGAAAAACAAAGTCTACAGGGAATAAAAGTAAATTCGTCTTATTAATTGTAATTTAATAATATAAGATTTTAAAAATAATTATATAATTATTTAGTTAGTATCAAAATTTTAGAATACATAACCTTAGTACTATATTAATTTTTTTATATTATAGTTGTATTGTTTTTTTTGCACTTACTAATAAAGATTTAATAAGATTCAAGTACATTTGTTTCTAAAAAAAAAAAATCAAGTACATTTATAACTAATGGATTAAACACTAACTAATAGAAAACAAAAGGGAATAGAAGTATTCGTGTAAGTAGCTGGCTTAATAATAATATAATTAGGAAAATAAATATTATATAATAAAATAATTAAAAATAGATATTACATAAATATCTAGTACCAAAATTTGGTACTTTAGTACTTTGGTATTTTAGTACCGCGTTTCCTTTAAACATGATTTCGCTTATTAATAAAGAGTATAGAATTTCCAACAATGTCACCGTCAATGTATTACTCCTGCGCTTTTGAAGGCTCATGTGTGCCATCGTCCTTAATTTCTAGAATTAGTGTGTGTGCTAGTGCGGCGGTCTTTTACGCCGAATATCAAAAAGTCCACCGAGTACCTTCTTTCTGAAGGACTGAAACGAGAAAATCATACATGCTTGGAAATTCCGGTTCATTTTAAGAAATTAGGCTCAGGAGATATTCATAATAACTCAGCATCTCTTCCAATACTGCTATGTTCCTCACTCTCTCTGAGATGTCGAAAGTCCGAATCTTGTTAAATTAAATAAGACTGATATGGTTTGTCGAAACTCGAATCTTGTCAGTATGATTATGTGTAACAAGCAAGATAAAATAAGACTGATATGGTTTGTCGAAATTCGAATCTTGTCAGTATGATTATGTGTAACAAGCAAGAAAAAAATCGTAATATTTGATATATAATTCACGAATTAGATGTCTGTACCCAAAATTAAGCAACATGTTGCTCTCCATCTCCTGTGACACGGACAACTAATAAAAATGCAGGACTTCCATGATTGAATGACTTTTTTGGTCTGTTCACCCATTCAAAGTCAATTAGTATTTGTTAAATAATAAACTTATAGAAATCACCCATTCAAAGTCTATTCTTGTAGTTGTAGGTTAAATAATGAATTTATAGAAAACACCCGTTCAAAGTTTATCATTCAGTCATTTGAATTCGAAATCCCACGCCCGACCAAATAAGCAACGTACGTAATCCTCAGTTTATCTACATGTACTTATAAGCTGACATGCCATTAGATTTTAGATCTGTTAATCTCTTAATGGACAAGTACATTAATAGAAGTGTCGTGCCTACATATAAATCTACTGCCATATAATAATTTACTGTCGTGGACGCATTTTTATTTGTTTAAAAAATCAAGAGTTAATTCTTAAAAAGAGAGAGTCTCAAGAGTCGTATCTATTTTACAAATTGACTTCGATCTGCTATCTTTTGCGATGATTTATATAGGTAATAGAATACACACTTATATTATCATCAAAAGCATTAGGGTTCATATTTGCAGGCTAAGGCACCACGTCTTCACTTTCCACAATGAAATATGTACATGCTTACTCTATCCTTGATAAAAATAAAAAAGCAAAAACCTAAGCTACAGTTCCGGTACCTTACAAACGATTACTTATTTTGTATAAGAATGCATCGAATTTAATATTTAATTATCATATGTTCTCGCATAGAGTACTCCACCATATTTTATTTTCAATAATCAATTTTAATTCACATATCAAAATTTTATCTAAACTAAACAAATTGTAATAAGTAAATTTTATTTAGTTTAACTATACAAAGAATAAGTACAACAGCTCACATCTAAATTATTAGTAATAGATGAAAACTTTTAGGTCAATGCTAAAAATTATTCAAATTTTAGTATTTAAACTAGTCTATCAAAATTTATAGTTTGTCAACAACAAAATATTTTATTTAGAATTATAAATCATTACTTATAATAAAAATCACATTACTGTTATAAATATATTATTACTACAGATAAAATATTAGTCAGTATTTTGAGACATTTTGAGAAACATAATATTACTCATCAATTTCATGCATAGCTGCTGCAGTTTGGAGATGATATCTGTTTCTGTTTATTTCACTTTTTTACAGGTAAAGACTGTTACAGGCCTCACGGCTCCAATTCATCTGTTATCATTTATATTTTTATTTTGTAATGCCTGACATATTAGCAATGACATAGATATACATTTGTGGTGTGCTTGGCAATAGAATTTAAATAATATTTTGTAATAAGTACAGAATGTAATGGAAACATTGTCTTACTAATATAAATTTTCATGGTGTGATCGCAATAGACTGTAAGACAATAATTTGTATCAAGTACAGAATGTAATAGAACATTATTTTATTAATAAAATTAATCGAAGTACACGAATACAAACACTATAGCTAACTCAGTTTAAATATACTACATCAACTAACTTTATTACAACAATTATGATACAACGCAAGTAAATTAAAAACTTGAGCAAATAGCTACACACCAGATTCGACCGTAGAGAGATCCAACACTCTATACTTAATACAATGCAAGTAAATTAAAAGCTTAGCAAATAGCTACAGACTAGATTCTACTGTGGAAAGACCCAACACTCTATACTTAAAACTTATTGTTATACCAATATATACCTTTGTTTTTCTCATCTTCCTCAACGTAGACACAATCTTTCAGAGTACTCCAAAGTGACTTGTAAAATGGGGTGTAATTATACTGATAGTACTCCCCCAGTATAGGTTTAAATGCTTTGGTGGCTTCCACTGCATGGTAATGTGGCATTTTCGGGAAGAGATGGTGCGCTACATGAGTATTTGGCTGCTGATGAAACACGGTGTTGAGAAACCCGAAATCTCGATCAATGGTAGACATAGATCCCTTTAACCATTCCCACTCGGAGGAATCGTAGTAAGGTACAAGGGGGTCCGTGTGTTGAAGTACAGCCACTATGATAAGCATAGCATTTGTGAATAGGTATGGTCCTCCGTAAATGAAAGCAACCCATGCGAACCCTTTTAAGATAGCAAGTTTGTACAGTACATAAATCACGGCAAAACATCCAGCATCAGAAAGCAAGACTTGAACTCGTTGCTTATGTGTGAACATTGGACTATACGGATCAAAATGGGAGGCGAATTGATCATAAGCTCGACCACGGAAGTTTACAAGCAAGTATAGAGGCACAGCGACAATTAAAACTAAAGAAATAACCAAAAGTCTTGCGATAGGATTATTGAGGTATTTGAAAATAAATGAAACTTGAGACTTTAGCAGTGGGATATCGAATTCTTCTTCTTCAAGAGATCCAGTTCTTAAGTGGTGACGATGGTGACTGTACTTAAATGAAAAGTAAGGAAACAGGACGACAGAGTGAGTGACAAATCCGACTGTGTCATCGAGCCATTTGTAGTCACTGAAAGCGTTGTGTCCACATTCATGACCTATGACCCAAAATCGAGCTAGAATACAGCCTTGAAGCACCGAATATATAATGAAGGATGCAGAATAATATAATTTAGAGGAAAGTACTGATTCTGATGTTAAGATATAGGTTGCGGCGATGTGGTAAAGAGAGAATAAGATGATGACATCTAACAAAAGGTACGACAAAGAGCGAATAGCAGAACGCTCGAAACAATGGGGTGGAACTGCTTTCTTAACATCACTTAAAGTGAATGGAGGTTTTACGTGGGGGGCTCTTGATACTCTTTTCACTGTACAATCCATTTTCTGTTCCATGTCTCTCTGCAAAGAATGAAGTAGCTAGAATAAATTAAACATGCATTCAACTGAATAATTTGAAAAAAAAAAAGATGTGATAACTTCCAAAAATTATATCAAAACATAATATACAACAGAAGAGTACTATACAGTACCTTTGCTGCAGTGCCTTGACTTGGATGCACTTCTTCAAGAATGTGGTTGCGTCAATTGTATAGGGAAACTTAGGTTTATATAGGCACATTATAATTACCAAACCCTTCTGTGATAGGCTAAATATTGTGTAGATGTCAAAATGTGCCATGTTCTGGACGCCGTCATAAAAAGAATGCTACAGTCTACTCTCTGCATATATATACATCCGATACCCATAGTTATGTTGCCACATTTTTTAATCCCCGTTTACATGTCATGCAAGTAGAATTTTGTTGGTTAACCTACATTTCATATTTTAATATCCCGAAGAGTTAAAATTTATTATGCACAAGTTAACACAAACTTAATTATTTAAACTGGTGGCCAATTGATCAAGGCACACCTTAATGGTCCCTGACCTAGGGATTTTTTTATTTATTTCTATACTTAACATATTGTCTAATTAAGTGTACTTTTGATATTTAATTAATGCAGAAAAACAAAAAGAAAATATTACATCATAGATGCTTTTATTTAGTCATCATCCATCCAATCCAGAAGCTTATTAAGTTGTCGATCGACTAATCACAAGTATACATTTATGTCTAACAGCAGAAAAAAAGTGACAAAGATGATGACTTGGTACAAATCTGTCTATGCTTATTAATTAACTTGCTCATATTGGACCTCTGTTTTGGGTTACAGTTAATTAAAAAGAATAAACACTATTCTTAGAACTGGCTTGAAATTGATTAAATAGATTAAACACTATCCTTAGAATTGAATATTAGAGGAGACTCGAACGTTTTCCTAGCTCAGGCAGTAGCAAGTTTGTAACCTTCATTGGCCTGATTGCAAGTTAGTTTTTGACAAAAAAAAAATAGTTACTAAATTAGAGGTTTAACCAAATCAAACCAAGTTACTTGGAGAAGTTTTTTCAACTAATGTATACAAAAATCTAACTGAAAAAACTACTTGCCAAACAGTTTTGTTTAAAACATTCTATTCAATCAGCTAGTAAAAACAACTTACTCAATCAAAAAGCTAATTCAATCCGCTACATCTAACAGCTAATTGCCAAATAGAACCATTAAGCTAATTACATTGAGGTACGGGAGCCCGACACGTATTTTGATGCTCCGTATAGTTCCGTGAATTAATTTTTTTAAAAAAATTCTTCTAAATAAAATTATAATGTTTGAATTTTAATTTTAAAAAAGAAAGTTTTAAAAATAATTTATGGAACTATATTTTATAATAACCTTAAAATACGTGCCGAGTATGAGAAAAAAAACGGTAAAGAAATGAGTGGAACGTAGGGAGTACATTATATAACTGGACCGATTAACATGGTTTATTATATTTACGAGGAAGTAATTAATTAATTACTATGAAATTATATAACACAAAATAACAATAAAATATATATACATGAACATATTTTTTTAAATATCTCGGACTATTTAAATGAATATATTTTATCAAGTGACTATTTTAACAAATATTCTGGATTAATAAAATTTTAAATTATTGAAATGGGTATAAAGAAGTTGCTCTCAATGATCCAGATAAATATGTAAACACTAAGATATTAAATTTTAAAAGAACACGTCTCTCCTTCAAGTGAACTAACTTGTAACAGTCCAGCCTTCTGTCACCAGTCAAATAGTCAAATTGACTTTTCTATATTAATTTTAAATTACCACCCTTTTAATGCTGGATATACTCTTCTTTCTAGGAATTACAATTTTGATCAACTTTTTTTTTATTATTTAAACTATTGGTTATATATAATAAAATTTTATTAAATTTTATTTTTAATCTATTATAAAACAAATTATTGAACTTATCTAATTATTATTCGTTCGTATTAGTCTCATCAAGGGTCATTATCTCAAAGTGAGTTCACATCATTCCTTTATCATGGAGTCCAAACAGACCATTTAATTTGTTTATCAACATCAATCGAAGACTCTCGATTACATAATGCGCCTATATATTAACTATTTATTATGTATTTGGAAATTAGTAGTAGCACAAAAATCAATTAATAAAATTTAACATGGATACCTTCCTGGCTTCCTCATATGAGTTTAATCTACCATCCAAAAGCTAAAGGCATATAATATTAGAACCTCTATCACGTTATATAAACCCATAATAAATTATCAATATTTTCATCTTAATTACTTGAACATCACATTTTTCACCTTCTAAAAATATGGGTAACATTTTTCATTCTGGACGGAGTAGTGATATTCGATTCAAATCAAACACTACATATATCATATTATCACCATTATAATTATTAAACTTGCATATTTTAGAGGTGTTATGCACCCACTTCTCCATTTTCTAGAATTGAGGATTACGAAGTCCACGCACATGATCCATTTAAATTTCAAGCTTAGTTTTTA
>PHNY01114268.1:16740-29680 GCA_003724115.2 Anethum foeniculum | reverse complement strand
TGTCGCAATGCAGATGAAACAGCTACTCATGTTTTGTTTGATTGTGGTTTTGCACGGACGGTTTGGCAAAGCTCAGAGGTAAATTTTCTAGTTCAATATCATTCTGATGAACCGGTCATTTTGGTGCTTCATCGTTGTTTTGCTGTTGGAACGCGAGAACAGTGTTCATTAGTTGGGATGCTAGCTTGGAGTATATGGAATAGGAGGAATAAGTGGGTGCGGGAGAAAGTGAATGGGTCTGTGTTTGGAGTTGTAGCTGCAGCCAGAAATTTATTGCATGATTGGAGAGAAGCTCAAGTAAAGTTGCAGGTGTCTGTCCTAGGTGAGGCGACTCAGACTTCTAAGTTGTGGAGGAAACCTTCTGAGGGTTGGCTGAAAATCAATTGTGATGCATCTGGGGTGATGAATGGTTATATAGGAGTTGGCTGTGTTATTCGAGATTGGCAGGGAAATTTTGTTGGTGCTCGCTGTTGCAAAATTGCAGGACGCTGGACTCCTAGAGAAGGAANNNNTGGCTTGCAGTCCTGCGTGTTTGAGTCTGATTCCCAGGTGCTAGTTCGAGCTTGCAATGGTCAGGATGGTGCATCCTATTTTCATACTATAGTTTCAAATTGTGTTCAGGAATTAAAGCACCTTTAAAATGTGCTAGTAGCTTTTTCATATTGATTTGCGAATGGTGTGGCTGATTTGCTTGCAAACGCTGCACATTCTATGTCAGATACGGAGAGTGGATGCTCACTCCTCCGGATTTCATTAAAGATGTACTCCAAAAAGATGGTTATTAGTTAATGCAAGTACGATTTGTTTAAAAAAAAAAAGAATATAAAATTTTGAGATCTTTTACTATTAAATTTAGCCAATAGATTGAGATGAGAAAATTTTAAAACAAATTTGAGAAAAGAAGAATAGAGACCCACACCCACATATTATTGAAAATATAAATAAAACTGGGAAATACTACCACAAACACTTATTAGACAACACTTGACCACACTTATTAGACAACACTTGACCAAAAAACTTTTGCACACTATTTTCATATAAAGGTTCTTTTCCACCCTAAAAAAAGTATTGTCTAATATAGTTCACTGGTTGCAAAAATTATTTTCTAGTAAATCGAACCAGACAAGTCTTTTTGATAGCGGTGCTGTGCAAGTTAGACAATTTCAGCTTTAGAACAACGATTTTAGAACCATTTTCTAGTTAATTGAATCACACAAGTCTTTTTTAAAGTGGTGTTACGCAAATCAGAAAGTTTGTACAACGGATTTTAGAATATATTGTCCTATATAATATCAGACACGGGATGAAAACAGTTGTCTGATATAGCACTTTTAGAATTCAATAGGTACTACGTGATGAGGTGGCACCACGTGATTGGTGAAAAAACTTTTACTTGGATTGCCGAATGGGTGTAAGGAGAGTCGTTGATTGAAAGGAGATGTAATATCAGTCATTAGATTAAAAACTGTTAATATGCTAAATGATAGAGGGGGGCTATGTAGTTTGCCAAGTGTGTTGTCATTATTTTGTATAGGTGGTAGAGTAGTATGCACATAAGGGTATTGTGCACACCGTCTTGCAAAAAAGGCTCAAAAAGAGGTCAAAACTGAGGTTTAAAAATTCTATCTTGATGATAAGGATCATGTTCGAAATGTGAATGGACTCGTACAAAATATTTTAACTTTAAATGACATGCTATGTTTGTATACATCTATTTCGATAATAAAACATTAACACAACAATTGTATATATATATAAATAAAGCATCCAACTAACTTTTATTTGAACTGAAATATAAAGCTTTACAAATTTATAAATTGAATCAGCACTAATTTACAATCTAATTCCTTATATTCAGATTCAATAATTTTATAGTAAAAGTAAGTAGTGTTGTAACAATGGCAAAAACCGAATACATTGTTTTTTGCCTTTTTGTAAAAGGGCCTTTGGATGTAAGAACAACTAAGAGATGGAATAAGGTGGTCAAAAGGATACAAAAGACCTATGAAAGGAATGGGAACTTATGAGTCGATACACCCACACGTCTTGCTTTTACTGTTAAATCAAGAGTTACTCCACCCATTGCTTGACGTAAAACATATAGTGAATTTGTTTCTGTCTTTTGTTGAATCTTTTTCACGGCTCGATAGATAATTTGAAAAGCCAATGAATTTTTTCCGTGTTTCAGAATACGGTTAACCAACATGTTAACTAATCGATTACGATAAATTGGATCGGATTTTGCTGTTTTTTCTTCTACAGTACCTCGACGTGACATGAGCATGAAGGGGTTCAAGAATCCGTTTTATTATTCTATAAGGGATAAAATCACTTATCTGTGTTGGTTATGCAGGTCATCGTGCTATGCGAATGCTTTGGAAAAATGATTATTAAACTATTGGCTTCAAGTCACAACTGGTCAGGTAAAATGAAACTTTCATTCATACAAACATGTATAGTAAATGGAATGGTACTGAAATAATGATATACAAACTCCTATACTGTAAGAGTTTAAATCCATTTCCATATGTTCCTTTATTTATTTATACTATGTAAGAAAGGTTTACTTGCAATTACTTGTAACTTTGATAGTGAATGATATATATCTTTTTATGAAAGGAATATATTCCTTCTAACTCTGGAAACCCCTTACTAGATTTCAATATGATTTTTTATGATATATTGTTGATGTGTAGCAGGCTCAAGGCTGTAATTATATAACACAGAGATGCGGTTATCTTTGGTGTGGCTCGGAGAGGAATCCAAAAATTATGGCTAGAGGCTTATTTTTTTTGAAACACAAATTACACAACCGCACAAATAGGGCTGCTGGTCCATGAAACTCAAATGTGGTGGATATTGTGAGCTCCTTTTATTTATTTTGTTGAGTAAAAAAAAATGTGTGATCAAGCAAAATTGCTGACTAAAGTGTTTGCAGCTTGATGTAAGTATATAATTGCTTTTGTAAATGTGCGAAGGCATATATGGTAAGGCTATAGTACTGTACATGTAGTTCCTTTGGTATTATTTAACTGGTGTTTTCCTTTACACTTCAGAAGTTTGGAAAAGTGATCTTTATAGAGGAGTATAAAAACTCCTTTTTCGTTGCTAAAATTTCCTTCTGGTATTATGTTGGTATGGATTATTAAATTATTGAATACGTAGACTAGAAGTGAGAAGACACATACAATACTTAATGGCACCAATATTGGTTGCCGTAGTTGATACTAGTTTTTGATGAAATGATGGATTGGTTTTCTATTTTTAAGGTATGTTCATTTTATAATGTAGTCTAGTTTTCTTTCGATTTGTAAAGCCATTGTGTAAACTGCTTTTAGCCCGTGAAGGCATTTAGTGGAATGCTTGTTATATTTTGTATCACAAAACACTTTCATTACCCAAACTTGTAGTCTTTAAAACTAAAACAATTCTTTTTAACAACTACACATTTATGAAAAAAAATTTGAGACAACTTTGTGGAAAAGAAGACTGTTGATTGTTGTCGTTTATATGATTTTTTTTTACATACTAAATGGTTGGCAATAGAGCATTACCACAACAGTTCGTATGATTAAAAAATGTTTCGTGTTAACTTATACAGCAATAACTAGCACATACAAGGAGTTGTATGTTTTTTTTTGAAGTTATACAATTTGTGATAATATAACGCAAGTGTTTCCCGACTTTATGAAACACTTGAGTTATACTCCTTCTGACAATGGTTTTTTGATTAAACATTGTTGTTTCTGGATATTATACAACATTACCGTAAACAACTTTTGTTGTTTGTAAAGCTTCACACATCACTTGGCTACCATTATATGATACATGGCATCTCAATACTCAACGGGAAATTTATCTATCACTAACGGGGAAAAACACTTGTTTGAGCTTGTTTTCCTTGTAGTGAAAATAAAACGAACTACAAATATTAATGGAAAAAAGGGAATTTGTGTAATATGTCCCATATTAATGGGTCACTTTATATATATATAATTATATATATATATATATATATATATATATATATATATATATATATCTCATTTTATTTAAAAGTTATTAGCAACAACGAGTATTTAACTCGAAAGGTAGGCCAAATTATAAGAATAACTTTCCGACTACGAGTTATGCTAAAGGCAAAGGTGTGCAACCACAAGCTAACAATGCTTACAATAATAACTCAATTTATACGAGTAATTATGCACCTTTTAATCCGAAAGAGGAAATTCTTGAAGAAACGCAAAATATGTGTTTCGAGTGCAAACAACCAGGGCACTTCAAACAGGAATGTCGTAAGTTATCTAGGGGTCGTATCCTTATTGCTGAAAATGTTTGGGATTTAAGCGAAGACGAGGATACTCCCGAACAAAGCGAAGAAATTGTTAATCTTTGCTTAATGGCTCTTGATGACGAGAAAACTCTTAATGAAGCTTCTACTTCTCGACAAGAGGTAACGTCTAAACCGAATGTGTTGTGAACATCTAGCAGTAATGATGTTAGCTTATCTAGAGTTGATCACTTTAGTATAGATATTACTGAGCTTAGAAATTTGGTTAACCATTTGAAAATTGGTTATGACGAATTAAACCGAAGTTACATCAAGACTAAATCTGAGAAAGACAACTTTCAGGATTTGTGTCTCGAACTTCAAAAAGAGGTAACAAATTTGACCAACGTACATGTCAAAGACATGGAATATGTTACAAATATTCTAACTCAAGGCAATCGGTTAAAAATCGAGGTAAATGAAGAAGATGATAAAATTCGTACTCTTTAGGTCGAAAATATTTCCTTGATTTTACAAGCCGAAGAGTTTGATAATGTTAAGACTCATTTAGACCAACGCAATTGTGAACTCAGTGATGAGTTATTAAAGGTGAAAACTCAAAATAAATCTTTTGCTTCGACAAAACTTAACAGGTAGCGATCAGATTAATGTCCTCGAACAATCCCTAATGGGAGATTTAGAGGAAGAGCGTCAAGAAGACTTAAAGGAAAAAGTTTGTGACTAAAAATGTGAACTACTTGTACTAAGAGAACGTCATGATAATCTAAGATAAATGTTCAATTCTAAATTTGAAATTCGTGAAGGACTTAGTACCGAAGTAAAAGCATTGAGATTAAAAAGTCAAAAACTTAAAGTCAAAAATAATACGCTCTTGTCCCAAATATTGGATCAAGCAAATGAAGATAAACAAAAATGGGCTATAATGTTAATGATCATTAACTCTAAGGAATCATTTAATCGTGAATGTTTGGGCTATAATGTTAATGATCCTCTTAGAGGGAAAATTGATGTACCTATTCCTCCGAAAAATACTCTACCTAAATCACTAGTCCCTAAGTGTACGTATTGCCATGTAAGTGGACATATTAGTCTATATTGCAAAGCAAAATAGGGTGAACTTAAGGTGAAGTATAAATGGGTTCCTAAAGGATCAACTTCTAAGAAAAGAACTGAAAATAACTTATCTAAATAGAAGGTTGATTCTAATGTGAATGATCAAAGACAACCAAAATTTCGTTATGGTTAAGAAGCAATTAATTACAAACCAAGGAATGCAAATAATACTAATCTTAGTTCTAGTTCAACTAGAAAGGATAAAATTCCTACAAATGATTCTAAGGCTCAAAATCCTAACTATCATGGTCACACTCGTACACTACGCCAAAAGTGAACATATGCAATGCTTTTTTTGGGCGTTGCAATAAACACAAATTTTTGACATATTTGCAATAGAGTAGAAATAACGTTGCATTAGATTTACCCGGATGTTGCTTTTTAGTCATGTTTTTGCACTCTTTGCAACACCAAAAATGAGGGGTTGCATTAAAACCTTTCAGAAGCTTTCCGTAGTGACGTGGCAGTGAATGGGTCCCAGAAATGCTGACATGGCAGCTGACATGGTAGGTGTGACCCACATATGTGACCCACTTTTGCTGACGTGGCATTGTGGGACCCACCACTGCTGACATGGAACTGTGGGACACAAATGTGGGACCCACCCCTGCTGATGTGGCACTGGTGGGTCCTACATATGGGACCCACATGTGGGACCCACCATTATTGACGTGGCACTGTGGGACCCACCCCTGCTGACGTGGCACTGGCGGGTCCCACATGTGGGACGTACTAGTGGGACCCACCACTTTTGACGTGGCACTATGGGACCCACCACTGTTGATGTGGTACTGGTGGGACCTACCAATGCTGACCTGTCTCACAGCTGGGTTGTAAGAGTTCAAAAGGTTTAAATAATGGTTGAAGGTCATTGGAATTGAACCCATGACCTCCCATGAAGAAGGACAAAGGGCTATCCACTCCACTAACCTTTGCTTTTGTGTTATATTTTCCTTGACTTATGCATATACTTAGTAAGACTGTAAAATTTTGATTAAACAAAAATTGGTTTTAACACTTTTTTTTTAAATTTTGCTTTCGACAATCATGAATGTTAAACTCTATTCATTTTAGTTATTTAAGTTTTCTAAAAAAAATTAGGATATCTTTTATAAAATTTTATGATAGTTGAAGTGGTCCTAGTATTTATGTCTAATTTATAGTATTATCCAGAATGAAGGCTATATTTTTCTAAAATTCATTTTGGATGATCCAACCGTACAGATGTTAATACATGTTGATTTTAGTGATGTGTAAATTTTAAAAAAAATTCAAGATTTGTACCGTGTCATTTTTCCTTTACTTTCCCCCCTTAACCAAATTTCTCTTTCGATTAACAAAATTTCTCTTTTGTCTTCATTTTACTCTCAAACTTCCCCCCTTCATTTTTCTTCGATTGACAACTTTTGGGGCTTTTTCATTTCGTCTGCAAGTTTAACTTTGGGGCTTCGATTATACTCTCAAACTCTCTAAATTTTCATTTTCAAGCATCGATTAAATTTCAATTTTAACTTATACTCTAGTGTTGAACTTGCAGGTATATAATTTCTACTTTGGGGCTTTTGATTTAGCTTTGGGCTTTTGCATTGGGGCTTTTACAGGTAATTTCCAACTTATTTTGATTTAGGGTTTATTTTGATTTTGGGGATTTCGATTTAGGGTTTAATTTTTGGGTATATGTGTAAGTTTTGTGTATATGTCTTTCAGTTTTGTGTAATTTTTGGGTATATAATTTCTTGCATGTTTCATCACTGCATTATGTGTTTGTGTTTGGGTTTATTTTTATATTCTTGGGTATATAATTTTGATGTTTTTATTTTTTATGTGTTTTTTGGCTTTACAATTGGGGTCTTGCCTTGTCCTTCCAAGCACAATTAATTGCAAATATTGGACCTATACGATCCTCAACATAAACCGACTGCTTTTGCACTCTTTTTCAGCATGAATTTGCATATAACAAATCAAGTATGAACTTTAACATGCTATAAAAGTAGAACGAAAAAAGGTGCATGTGCTCTGTCTTTGCTCTGTTTTTATTGCTAGGGGTTAGTACGGTGTGTTCAGTTAGCATTTGAAAATTATGATTGCTCTTTTGTACGTGTTATAATTGTAGTTACTTGTTATGGTTATCCCATACTTTGTGTTATGTTTGAGATTCAGCTCGCTATGTATACCTACTAGCTATTTTTGATTTGGAATTACGAATGTTAACTGCTTCATTAGGGATAGTAGAAGTAGCGTACTTGGATGGATTTTCTTTAAGTATATAAATTAAGATACAATCTCTTGTGATTCTTTATCATGTGTTTGGAGTTTTTGTTGTAGTCCCCTAATAGATTGAAGGGCGCAGCTTAATTAATAGTAAATAAGTGTTGTACAGTTTCTTTCACAAGTTTAGTCTAGTTTAGTCTAGGACTTTGCATGCAAGAGCTGAACTAGGAAATGCTGGAATCAAGTTTGTGTGAATGGGTGCCTCTACCTAGTATATATTATACTAGTATATATTACAAAATGCTGCATAGTACTTTTCTGTAATTATAGATTACCTGAAATGATTTAAAATGATATTAATATATAGGTAACACTATATTAGGAAACAGGACCTGTTTAGATAAAATGTGTTCTAAGAATTATAAACTGTGTTGAATCTATTATTGACTTTATTAATAGGTCACAGAGATTGTAAAAATGGATGACGAGTACTACATTTATATAGGCTTTCCAAGATCTAGTCTAGAGTATATAAGACGGATAAAAGTATTTTTGAAAAATGCATTTCCCATCTACAAAAATAGCGATCAAATGAAGTGTTCGTGCAAAAAATGTACTGAACGTTATTAAAACTGTCAAGATGTCATCTATGATCATCTTGTTTGTAATGGCCCTTCTCCGTTACATGCCGATTGGATCTGTGAGGTTTCACAGACAAAATTAGGAGGTACTGATGACTTTGAAGATTGTGAAATGGGGATCAAATTTGAAGACAATTTAGATGCGATGTTCAATTATACGCGTATGAATTTTGAAAATCAAGGAGGCTGTGAAGACGAACCAAATGCAGACGATAAGAAATTTTTTCGGCATGTTGAAGAAGGAAAAAAACCATTATATCCCGGTTGTACGACATTTTCTCGATTAAGTTTCCTGATCATATTTTATCATTTAAAATGCGTTTACGGAATTAGTGAGTCTGCATTTGGAGAATTAGTAAAGATGATCAAAAAAGCGTTTCCTGATGCCCATCTCCCTTTGTCTTTTTAATACTGCAAAGAGTGTCATTAGGGATTTAGGCCTTGACTACGAGAAAATACACGTGTGCCCCAACAGCTGCATGTTGTTTTGGGGTAAAAATAAAGAAAAAAATTGATGTGACACTTGTGGTGTGTCGAGGTGTGTTGTACAGGAAAAAGATGGCATCGCTGCAAATAATGATCCACCGAAGTTGATTCATAAAGTAGCAGCAAACGTGATGAGGTACTTCCCACTGTGACCAAGGTTGCAGAGGATGTTCCTATGCAAAAACTTTTCCAGACTTATGAGATGGCACGCATTAGAATGAACAGAAGATGGAAAATTAAGACATCTGGCTGATGCTTTGGCTTGGAAGGCGATGGATGCTCGTTATACTGATTTTGCAGTGGAAAATCGAAATGTTAGATTGGGTGTAGCAGCTGATGGTTTTAACCCATATTGTTTGATGAATTTAAGTCATAGTACATGGCCAATCGTGTTGGTAAATTATAACCTTCCCCCTTGGCTATGTGTGAAACAAGAAAATCTGATTTTGTCCACGTTAATATCTGGTCCAGATTCTCCCAAGAACAATATTGATGTCTATATGCAGCCCTTAATTTCAGAGTTGAAAGCATTGTGAAAAGTTGGCGTCGAAACTTATGATTCCCTGACCAGCGAGAATTTTAATTTACGAGCAAGTGTGTTGTGGACAATTAGCGATTTCCCGGGGTACGCTATGTTATCAGGTTGGAGTACGAAGGGAAAACTAGCATGTCCAGATTTCCATTACGAGACTTCTTTTATTGATTTGAAACATAGCAAAAAAACTGTCTACATGAAACATATAAAGTTTATTGATCCGACACACGAGTGGAGGCTAGATAAGAAAAGATTTAATGGGGAATAGTCCAGTGCCACTAATAGGAATAGAAATTGAAGAGTTATTATTGGGGTATGAAAATCAGTTTGGAGATAAGACCAAGAGGAAGCGTAAAAGGGTTGGCCCTTTAAAAAAAAGTCAATATTTTTTGATCTGCCCTATTGGTGTCATAAACCACTTTGACATAACTTGGACGCCATGCGTATAGAGAAGAACATATGCGAAAAATATTAGGTACTTTTCCTAATATATGTGACAAGTCAAAGGATCACCTAAATGCTCGTTATGAATTACAGGATTGGGGCATAGGAAAGCCTCTTCCTCCTATTGAATGTAACGATGGAGAGCATATTGAAATTATGGCAGCGATATTTGACATGACAAATAAGGTAAAAGAAAATTTCTGCAGCCTATTAAAAAATGCCAAACTTCTTTATGGTTGTGCCTCGAATGTAAGTCGGTATGTGCACATAAAAGAGAGAAAGGTGGTGGGGTATAAGAGCCATGATGCTCATTTCATACTCCACTATTTATTGCAATTTGGTGTAAAAAATACATTAAAACTCGAGGTCGCATTACCGATGATCAGGCTTGGTTCAATTCTTTGAGGTCTATGGAGCAAGGTCGTAGAATTAGATGATATCAAGAACTTGCAAAGAGAAATTGTGGAATTACTTTGTGAATTTGAAATGATTTTCACAGTGGCATTTTTCGATATAATGGTCCACTTTCCTGTACATCTATGCAGAGAAGTTGAATACGGTGGACATGAGCACCTGCGCTACATTTCGATTGAGCGATATCTAGGAAAGTTGAAAGGCTATGTTAGAAATAGAAGTAGGCCAGAAGGGTACTTAGCTGAAGAGTGTGTCATATTTTGTTTAAGGTTTCTGAACGTCGATGGAGTAGTGGAAAATAATTCAACTGATTTTGGAAAATGTGGAACAAATGTGGAATATCATATTGGAACAAAAAAGAATAAGGATGGCAGGATATTCAAATTGAAAGATGCAGATTGGAAGGCAGCACATCGTTATATTCTTTTAATTCCGATAATAAGGAAATAGAAAGTTTAACGAGTAAGTTCTAATGTCCCTTTTAGTTTACTTAACAGTTAATTATTGATATCTATATAGATTATTTGACTTTATTAGCTATTCAGGGAGCATCGAGCTTTCATGGATGGTCTTGCAAGTCAGAAAAAATACAAAAGGGAATGAGCACACAAGGAAGACTTTTGGAAATGGTTAAAAGATGAGGTTCTGCAAGAGAAAATATTTCAAGGGATTTAAAGGTGTTTGCTTTGGGGCCTAATCGACTAGCTAGGAAGTTTACGGGCTATGTAATAAATGAATACAGATTCCATACCAAATTTAGAGATTCTCGATGTACCACACAAAATAGTGGGGTATTTTTAACTGCCAAGGCCACTAGCTTTGGAAGCTCGAAAGACCAGAATCCAGTAGTCGGGGATGTCATTTACTACGGATCAATCGAAGAAATATTTGAACTTGACTATTGGGGAGCTTTTAGAGTGGTCCTTTTTAAATCTTGCTGGTACCAATAAGAAAAAGATCTGTTTGGTCTTACTTGAGTAAACTGTAATAAGTTACGCCAAAAATCCGATCCTCTTGTCCTATCTTGACAAGTTCAGCAAGTGTTTTATGTGGATGATCCAGTTGAGAAAAACTGTCAGTATGTTATCAAAAAATTACCGAGGGGCTTGTGCGACACTGAAAATCAGAATGCAATGGAAGAATGCATGAGCAGTTATCATTCATATAATATTGGAATAGATTGTGAAATTGAAGGGGATTGGATTAGGGACGATGTTCCTTTAACACAAATTCATGTTCCATCTCTTTAGATTGTGTATTTCTATAACATAATAGTTGTTAATTATGTATTTTTATGATGTTCTCTGTTTGTATGATGGTCATAGAGTCTAAGGCCATTACATTGATATGTATTGTACGTTATGTAAGGTCTTTAATTATGTGTTTGAAGTGTAGTTTATATCTTCCGAACTATATTTATTGCTACTTTAATTACCTTCATGTCCATTTGTTTTAGTCTACTTTAATTGCTTTTTTTTGTCTTTTATAGCATATATATATATGTACCAGTTCTGGTCTACCTGTTCTAATGTATTTCTTTTGTAAAGAATGGATAAAATGATAAATGTGAGGCTGCACTATGAAGGACAGTTTCAGAAGGCAAGTTATGTTGGTGGAAAGTCGATGTTAGTAACACGCGTGGACCTGGACACTTTTTCCCACACTGGGCTTATTGAGTATGTGAAAGATTACCTCAATTTCTCAGAAATTGGAGGAATCTATATAAGCAAAGGAAAAAGGGGTGGCTGGCATCTTTTGTTGGATGATAAGGATGTAAATCAACATATACTTGGCTGCGAGAATGACGAAGAAATTAAATTTTACATTGACAACACTGTGACCTGGACATTGAGCCCACTTGCCAGATGCAGCAACATGTTAAAATACGACCAAGGAAAAACATAATTGAAGGTAATTAAGTGCATTTCTTTGTACTATTAGGCTTGCCTGTACGTGGAGTATATATATTCTGTGAAGTAGTCCCATTTTGTGTATACTGATGCTAAGCCTCCTTAATCTGTATGTATGTGTAGTTAATCCAGGTTCTGCTAAGAAATAACCGAAGCGTAAGTACACTACAACTCATTTACTTCAACAACAAAGAAGGATGAAAAGGAAGTCACCTCAGGTGGGTAAAAGGACCAACATTTCCCCTGTGCCTGAGATGAGTTCAAGTAAACAAGAACAAGTATGAAAGAAAAAGGATCAGCAAGGAGGAAATTAGAGTCAAAAACCGAACCAGATGATGATGAAGATACCGCAGATAATGACGTTGATATTAAGGTACTTCTGATTTTTTGTTATCTTGAGGTGATTTAATTTCTATGGTTTAATTACTTTACACCTTATAACTATGGTTGCAGTTGCCTCCCCCGCCACCACTACCAGTGACAGAGTATGAACTGGGGAGAATACAACGTATGAAAGAAAATTACGTAGTTTATAAATCACTTGGGTTGCCCACTTTAGTTGCTGATAAGGCAAAGCAAGCTGAAGAGATTAAAGAAAGAAAAAATAAAGATCGATCTCCAGAGGAAGGCGATGAATATATTCCAGAAAATGAGGGTGAAGATGACAACGATGATTCATTAAAGGTACTAGATCATTACTAAATGTTTCGGGGTTTTACTGTAAGGTTCTATTTTAAAGCCAAGTACTCAGTTATCATTTATGTACACTTCCATATACCTTCTCTATTTTAGTGTTAGCTATTTGCACTCAAAAATTAAAGTAGATGGAATTTAGCAAAACTATTGTCATTTTTGTTGGTATATAAAATATAGTTCTATAATTTTTACACTC
>PHNY01114262.1:0-11653 GCA_003724115.2 Anethum foeniculum | reverse complement strand
AATTTATTAACATATTTTTGGGCTTTCCTTGAAAGATAAGACTTAAAGAAGGAAGTTTAAAATTCAAAATTTGATTTGTATTTGAATTTATTAAAATATTTTTGGACACTTATCTTTTATAATTATTAGAACACCTAAAAGTTAAAACATAAAAAAAGGAAGTTTTGATTTTTTTTTATGTTTAAATCTTTACGAATGTTTATTTAGAATTAGGACCTAAAAAATTGAAATTTAATTTTCAATAAGTAATTTTGAGGAGCTCTTGAAAAAAATTAATATAAATAAGATGATTTAAATAGCAAGTGAATTCTTATTTAAGTAGTATAAAAATAAAAATTTAAATTTAAATAATTTAAAAATATATTCAGAAATTAATTTGGCCCGTACGAAGAAACTCTACCTCCCGTGCACGTGGTCACGGTATTAACATAATTTATGTTATGTTAGTTGAACTATAAAAAGCCGTTACAATTTTAACGAATTACATACATGAATATTTGACTGCTTAGAGAAAAAATTAAACTAAGCTACATAATTAAACTTTAATGAATGAAATTCATAATACATAATGCATGAATATTTTACATTTTTATATTGATAATTGAAATCGAAAATATGTAAGAATTTCATAGATATTCATGTTTGTATCGAACAGAATATTTACAATATAAAAAATTGAAAACTAACCTCTGTGTATATGACTAATCGGATAGATCTTAAAAGAATATCATAGACAAACATGCGCATATAAACATAAAAAGAATTAGATGATAAGATAAAATTGTAGAATGCTGAAAGCTATCTGAAGTAATATGCAAGAATCAGGTTAGATAATAAAAAGTTTTAAAATATTTTGTACTTATAAACATAAATATGATTGATAAGATTTAAGTGCATCTATAATTTTTTATATATATATGAACATCTATATTATATTTAAAATATGATTCATTCTTATATTTTTTGTAAGAACTTCCTAGATATGCATGCTTGTTTTAAACAGGATATTTACAATATAAAATTTTGAAAACTAACCTCAATGTATGTGACTAATCGGATAGATCTTAAAAAAAGATCATCTAAAAACCTGCGCATACAAACATAAAAAGAAAACTAACCTCGTGACTAATCAGATAAATCTTAAAGATAGATCTTAAAAGAAGATCATCTACAAACCTGCGCATACAAATATAAAAAGAATCAGACGATAAGATAAAATTGTAGAATACTAAAACCTATTTGAAAGAATATGCAAGGATCATGTTAGATAATAAAAAGCTTTAATAAATATAAATTTGAATGATAAGATTTATATATCTTATCATTCAAATTTATATTTATTGAAACTTTTTATTATCTAACATGATCCTTGCATATTCTTTTATTTTTATATTTTTGGACTTTCCCATAAATTTGAATGTAAATAAGGAAAATTTAAGTTAATTTTTTATATTTGAAATATGATTCATTTTTATATCTATTGACTTTTTCATAAAGTTTTTTTTTTTTTTTGCTAAATAACTTTTTCATAAAGTTGAATGTAAATAAGGAAAATTTAAGTTAATTTTTTATATTTGAAATATGTACAATTTTTATATTTATTGACTTTCCCACTTTCCCATAAAATTGAATGTAAATAAGGAAAATTTAATTTAATTTTTTATATTTGAAAAAGGATTGATTTTTTATTTTTATAATTATTGATTTCCCTTTAAATTCAAATATAAATAAGAAAATTTTAATTTCAATGAATTAATATACAGGAACTCTAGAAATTAGATAAATATGATTCACATGATTATAGAGCTCCTGTGAGTTTTCCTTTATATATGTAAAGATATTGATTGATTATTTATTCGAGTATTTTTGATTAGTTAATATTATTTTAAACAAATTCGAATCTAAATATATAAAACGAGTAATTTGATACTTAATAGAGTCAGACTTAATCAAATACGAGTATTTATATTTGAATCCAAGTCGAATCAGAATAAAGTGTACAAATTTTAACTCCAATTCGAACCAATTAAAACGAGTATTTATAAATTTGAGTCGAATAATCGTACTACTATTCGCACCTATTCAATTTGTAGTCGTCCCTATTTGCATTACACGCATAACTTATTTTACATATTAAGCTTCTTTTTTTCAGCCTTAAAAAAAAAAGCTTCTTTTTTTCAAAAATGAGATACTAACAAGGTATTTTAAAAGAATTCAAAATAAAAAACAATTTACTGATGATGTATCACATTTGTTAATATTTTTTATGAAATGTAAAAGTCATATTTAATATATTAAAAAATTTTAAAATTTATTAGTATTTATATTTCTTTAATATTTTAAATGTATCCCCCACTCCCTTATATTGCACTAGGACAATAAGTCGCGCTTCGCGGCGGCAATATAGTAATATTTTTTAAAAAATATTAAATATAACGACACAACAGTTTTTAATATATATTTCGACTATATTTAATATAAAATAACAAACATAAATTACTTAAATTTAAATATCAAATAATGCATTTTATAATTAAATAAGCTCGATAATGAAACGAATCTCTAAAACTAACCGATCCATAACATCCTTCATTTGTCCCGGACAAAAGGCTGCATTCTAAAATCATAAAATCAATTAATTTAAAGCTAATTGATCCATATCATCCTCCTTCCCGGACGAAAGGCTGCGTTCTAAATTCATAAAATTAATCGAGCATCCTAAAATCATAAAACCAATCAAACAATAACATACACTTCAAGGCTTAACAAAATAAATAGTGACAAAACTACCATTATAAGCAAAATAAAGTTTGAAACACATGCAAGTGATAATGTAACTAACAAACATAAATTACTTAAATTTAAATATCAAATAATACCTTTATAATTAATAACCTCAATAATAAAAAGAACCTCTAAAACTAACCGATCCACAACATCCTCCATTTTCCATGGGTCAAAAGGCTACATTCGAAAATCATAAAATCAATCAAACATTATAAAATCATAAAATCAATCAAATAATAACATATATTTAAAGGCTTAACAAAACAAATAGTGAAAAAACTATCATAACATGCAAAACAAAGTTTGAAATACAAGCGCTAATGAAAAATTTAGCTAATAATTTGCCTTTTTTTTTTCAAGCCAAACGATTTACACTTATGTATGTATAAGATTATTTATTTCCTTTTTAAACTATATTTTAGGACTTGAAATTTAAAAATAACATGTTAATTTGAGTTAAGAATAAAGTTTAAGAGAAATAAGGAGTTAATGAGAAAGTTTAAGAGAAAATAAAGTAATTAATTTTTGACTTGAAATAAAGTTTAAAAAAATAATAATATGGTAGAGAAATTTTAGAAAAATAATAAGATGATAATTTGTGTTAAGTGGAAAGTTTATTGATATAGTAGAGAAATTTTAGTAGAATAATAAGATGGTAATTTGATAACTTGAGTTAAGAGGAAAGTTTATTGATATAATATAGAATTTTTGAATAATATAATAAGAAGGTAATTTGAGTTAAGAGGAAAGTTTAGCAGAATATAAGGTAATTAAAGTCTTCTCTATTTACTAATTCAAAAAATTGAGAAAATTAGAAAAATAGAATGAGTCGATTTGAGAGACGCCACATAAACACTCTCGTCTTCTCCTTTATAAAAGTACTAGTCGATATAGCCGCGCTGCGCAGCAGCCCTAAACCAAATATTCTTTAAAAAAATTCAAATCAAGATTATTTAAGAAAGACATACTGTAATTAAATAAATTATTCATATACTTATTGATACTGATTTTGTCACGTTTTGTTAGGCCGACACCTGTTAAAATATATAAAATAAAATTAAACTATTTACATAATTCTTCATAACACCAATTTATATCATGTCTTCTTGGCCCAACAACAATCATACAGACTTGTAACATGTTTTGTTAAACTGACACCCGTTATAATAAAATAATATATGACTGAAAATACGTAAAGATACAATAATTGTACAAAAAAAAATTGTACCTCAATGTTCAAGAATTATTTATAATAATTTTGAATTTATTTCGAATATGTTAAATCAAAGTTTTAATTATAGGATTCGCTATAAAATCTTATATTGTTTTGCTATAAATTTGAGTGCATTTTCTATTTCGAATATGTAACTTGATTATTTCTTTACCTAAAATTTAGAAATTTAGAAAAGAAAATTTAATTTTTAAAATTAAATCAAAGAAATTCTAGAAAGATGACGTCTTTAAACAGAGATGAACTTTATGTATCACGATACAATATCTTAACATCATTATCTTCTTTTTCACAAAAAATTTTAAAAGCATAATAGTGACAGATTTTAAAATATTAGATTAAACTTTTTTTAAAAACAACATTAGATTAATTTGAAAACGCTACAATTATAAACGTAGTAAAACCGTTATACGTACAAACATTTTTTAAGTCGAGATTATTTAAGAAAAATATATTATGATTAAATAAACTATTTATATCATTGTTGATACCGATTTTATGACACGTTTTATTAGGCAAACACCCGTTAAAATATATATTACAAAACAAAACTATTTATATAATGTATCATGTTTTGTTTGGCCGACACTTAGTATAATAAAACACCCGAAAACAATCATACCGACTTGTATAATATTTTATTTGGCCGACACTCGTTATAATAAAACAGTATATGACTAAAAATATGTATAGATACAATAATTGTACACAAAACAAATATATGTACCTCAATGTCCAAGAATTATTTACAATGGTTTTGAATTTATTTCAAATATGTTAAACTGAAGTTTTAATTATAGAATTCTCTATAAAATCTTATTTTGTTTTATTATAAATTTGAGTGTCTTTTCTATTTCAAATATATAACTTGATTATTCATTTACCTAAAATTCAGGAACTTAAAAAAGAAAGTTTAGTTTTTAAAATTAAATCAAAGGAACTCTAAAAAGAAGATTCTTTAAACAATGATAAACTATATGTATCACGAAACAATACCTTAATTTTCATTATCTTCTTTTTCTCTAAATATTTTAAACTCATAATAATGTCATATTTTAAAACATTAGAGTAGACTTTTTTTTTAAACAACATTAGATTAATTTGAAAATATTATAAATTATGAACGTGGTAAAAATCGTTATACTTATAAATATCAACCTAAATTATATAATTATTAATACAAACCTTAATTATATAATTATTAAAAAATAGCAAGGATGACATACTTATGACATTCTTGTAATTAATTGAAAATGTATGATCACACAACACAAACATTAAGATGTATTACACTTGTTGTAATATTAATTGTTTTATATAAACATAGTCGATTAAATTACAGATTCATATTTGCAGTAAGATATGTAATAATATTAAAATAATCTCTTATGCAATTATAATTAGGTTTCGATTTTTTCCCTAAAAAATAGGAATAAAATGGGAAGTTTTGAATTAGAATTTTTGATATTTATTAATTCAAAAAATTGTGAAAATTAGAAAAATAGAATAATGCAATTTAAGAGGCGCCACATAAACGCCCATGTTTTCTCCTTTATATAAAAATCGTCAACTAAGATAAGAGGCGCCACATAAACGTGGCAGTCTTGTTACATAATTTTTTAACTTAAAATAAAATATTTTTAAAATCAAAAATAGAATTTGTTTTAGAGGAAAGTTTGAGAAACAAATATATAAGATATCGACGTGATTCTGATAAGAACAATTTTGTGTGAGATCAGTGGGAACAACTGTTCTCCACACCTTAAAAGTTCAAAATAATTGTTCTGCACATATTTTTTTGTGTATTCTATACAACAGAAAGTGTTATCAGTGTTCTCACTCTTAAAAGTGTTTTCAGTAGAGGTTGATCCGTATAAATTATTATATAAATTAAATATTCGAAGGATAAAAATAAAGTATTTACTTACTTTTTCGTTATTACCTATTTCTCTTAAGTTTTCTTAGGTCGGCACCTGTTGTAATAAATATATTTTTTTGACTATATATATATATATAAACACTAATTCGTTTGTCGAATCGAAAATTTTAATTTGGATTTGAATTTGAATTACTTTTGAGGTTGAAAGTGTTTGGTTTTAAATTTTAATTTCGATTTAAATATGTTAAATATATATCTAACATATTTTTAGATATTTTTCCTATTTGATTTTAATTTTGGTTTTCACCGCTTTTAAGATTTTTTTGAGTTTAATTAGAATAGGTATATCAACTTTCACATGACAATTCTGAATTACATAGATATTTTCAAAACTTAAATTAATAAAAAACATAGATATATAAAATTCTAAGATTTGTAACTGTATTTAAAATATTTTTATAATTTGGGTAATCGAAAGTTAGTACTTTCAAAATACACGTAAGAAAATAATTTTAGTTTTTAATATTTTCAAAAATGAATTTTGATTTTAAATATCTCTTTTCCAATTTTGAAAAAAGTTTCAGTTTTTTTTTTTGAAAAATAGGACCTAAAAAAAAGTTTTGATATTTTAAATCTCTTATCCAATTTATAAAATGTTTTGATTGTATTTCCTTAAAAAATAAGACTTAAAGAAGGAAGTTTTAAGTTTGAAATTTGTTTTGTATTTGAATTTATTAACATATTTTTGGACACTTGTCTTTTATAATTATTACCATACCTAAAAGGCACCTAAAAGGCAGGACATGAAAAATGATGTTTTGATTTTTAATATTTTGAAAAACGAATTTTGATTTCAAAATCTCTTATCCAATTTTAAAAAAAGTTTCAATTTTCTTTTCTAAAAAATAGGACCTTAAAAAAAAATTAATCTTTTAAAATCTCTTATCCAATTTATAAAAGGTATTGATCATATTTCCTAAAAAAATAAAATTTGAAGAAGGAAGTTTTAAATTTGAAATTTGATTTGTATTTGAATTTATTAACATATTTTTGGACACTTGTCTTTTATAATTATTACCATAACTAAAAGTTATGACATGAAAAAAGGAAGTTTTGATTTTTAACATTTAAATTAGAGGGGCTCTAGAAAAAAAAGATAAATATATTAGCTCCTAGGGGTTTTTCTTTATATGTATAAAGATAAAGATATTAATATTGATTTACTTTCAATATAAAGTAAATTATATATAAAAAACATTTGAAAAATAATTATCCATTATTATTATTATTATTATTATTATTATTATTATTATTATTATTATTATTATTAATGTTAACATTTATAACATTATTATTATGGAATGGTTTTGTTATTGTGATAGTTTCATTAAACTTAAAATTTAAAAATAACAAAGAATTCTATAAGGTATAATATTTTCTCAACTAACAATAACTATTTTGTATAATAATATCTTTTTTATTTTTCCGCTCTAACAAATTTTATTAGAAAACAATAAAAGAAGCGTCATCTACTTGTAGAACTTCCTGATGTTCATTAATTTGTTAGCACCCATAGTTGCCTTGATTTGTTACTTAAATCTTAACCATCGATAAATATTTCTACTCTAAAATTTTAACCTATGCAAAATCAGTATCTTTTCTCTAAAGCTTTTATACCCGTATTCTACAATGATGGTGCTAGAAAACTCATGAAAGACACAGTTTTGCAAGGAAATTGCATGAACATGACTAAATTTAACTAAAATTTTCGAGCCAAATCTCAATATAATAGTAGATATCCTTAATGATAAGATCAACAAAAATTCAAAAAAAGAAAATTTAACTACGTTCTAACTAAATCATTACAAAAAATAAATTAAATTATTTATTATGAATCTGAATATGTTACCTGATGAAGGCTGTTACTTAAATTCTGTATCCCGCTTCTCCAAGAAACAAATACAAATAAAATTTGATGATGAAACTAAACTACTTAAAGAATCTTGCCATTACAGATATACACCTAAAGTGAAAAAGAGCAAATTGTAGATTTTAGATTTTACATGATCAAATATTGATCTTTAATTTGTTGTGACCAAAGATCTAGAACATAGGGTTTATATAGGATTACAGAATAAGAAAACTGATTAGACTTCTATTCAATTTCGAATATGTTTTTATTATTTCCTCACCTAAAATTTAGGACGTTAAAAAAAGAATTTTGTTTTTTAATATTTAAATCTAAGAAGCGCTAGAAAAAAAAGATAAACATGATTCGAACGATCCTAGAACTCCTGCGGGTTTTCCTTTATATATATTAAGATTAAGATAAAAAAAAGTTTCAAGACACATCGAAAAGGGCCGAAGCAGATACTCGCCCTTCCTCCCAAAACTTGGTCAGAACAGAAATAAAGTACATAGTGTAGCATAAGGGCCATTAAATCAAGTCAGCCCATAAGTAAGCCCAAGTCATAAACAAAAATGGGCCCGAGTAATTTAGCACCCATCTCCACTTTCTTCTCGCCGGTGTTTTTCTCGAGTTGTTCAAAGGGGCGAAGCTGCTGCCTCCACTTAAGTTGTGACCTAACTATTTCTTCAGGTTTAACTTACTATCCCAACTCAATTCATTCCAATTTGCTTTATAGATCCACTCTTATTTCTTCATTTCATGCTTTTTTATTCTGCTTTATTTCAATTTTATAAGGATTTAACCTCGAACACATTAGTTAGTCTTAATTATTATGCTTTACACATTTTCAAGATAAGTTTAGGTTAAATTAAAGTTATCATTATATTATTAAGACCTCCGCTTAGTATGTATTGTTTGTCTAAAATTGAAGATGTTATTGTTTTGACTTATTGAATAGGAGAACAGGCTCTTCTTTGTTAGAAGAGGTTGGTTCGAGTTTTAGTGGAGGCAGTGAGGCACCATAGTGTGAATTGATTTTCGACTATTTAAGTTTGTCGATTGGCTGTTTCTTTTGAAAACAAGATGTATGATTTAGTTTCAGGGGTATTGAGGGGTTCTTTTGTCTGTAAGATAATAGTCCGTGCTTTTTTGTGTTAAATTGTTAGCTTCTAGGTTTATATAAACACTCAAAGTCTGGTATTGATATTCCGTAGTTTTGAATTTTATTGTTGTTGCTTCTTCTCATATATATACGTAAAGTGCTTCTTCTTTTTTTGTGCTGGTGAGTAATTGTGGCTAAGTTGATTTTAGCATAATGTGATCTCTTTAACGTTCGTTTAAACCTCTCGAACTCTGTTACCCCGGTACCATTGACATTTTGGAGAGAAGGCTCTAGTCTCATTTGTCCTTCCAACAAAGTTTTTATTTTTTATTTTTTTATTTTTTATTTTTTTTACCTCAATGATATACTTTCTGTGTTATAAATTTTTATTTCATTACCTGCCTCTATCTTTCCCATCGACACATAAATCTTACTTAAAGAAACGCTACTGAGTAGAATTTAGTGAAAATTACAAACTTTCATAAGGTTTATGTGTTCATCTACTGAGTTATTTTGAAACTGTAAATTAGAAATGGAGCTGTAAGGGGTATTTTTTTATCGTACTTCTTTTGTTTATGTTTTTTTGCAATCAACAAGTTTTTGAGTTGTTACCCTTATTACAGCTGTGTTATGGAGGCCAAGTTCTTTCGCTTTCTGAAGATTGTGGGTGTTGGTTTTAAAGCGAGAGCTGAATCGGAAGGGCGTCTTTTGTACCTAAAACTAGGATACAGCCATGAAGTTGAACTGGCCGTTCCTCCAGCTGTCCGAGTGTTTTGCTTCAAACAAAACGTAGTTTGCTGCACTGGGATTGACAAGCAAAGGGTGCACCAGTTTGCTGCTGCTGTTCGTAGTTGTAAGCCTCCGGAAGTTTATAAAGGGAAAGGTATCATGTACGCTGATGAAGTTATTAAAAAGAAGGCGGGAAAGAAGTCAAAATAAACCATAGTTTTGTGCCAGATTTTCTGCATTTTGTTAAGTGGATACTTTTCTAATTGATAATTCAAGGTGATACCATATAACATATTGTCTACGCCTGAATCAGAGTGCTTTTTCTGCCGACTTTCTATTAAGAGTTATGCTCTCTTCCTTTCTGTTTGTTGTCCGTGCTTGGAGTTCTGTTGCACTAGTTACTGGCTCCACTTTCAGCACTTAACACCAATCCCTTTATACTACATCTTGGTTATAGAGCTCTAGAACAATTGAAATATGTTAGAACTTACAAGTAAGATATCTAGAATTATGTTAAGTAATAACGAGACCTAATATATTAAGAGCTTTAACCGACTCGGTGGAAATGTTGATTCTTTCTGTTGGTAGTGCAAAATCTATTATGCCTGGAAATGCCAAGTAATCCCTGTTAGCATGTTGATTAAATCTTTTAGTATTACTATTACAATTCTTTTGGAAAATAATGTTGTAAGATTGATGTTATTGAATTTACATGCAGAAATGTAGATTCAATCTTGAAGCAGCCGGTGATTTACTTGTTTATGTTTCTTAGATCTATAAAGTTCATGAAAATGCAGAAACAACATTTGGACTGTGTATATACTTTTTTCCCCGCAAAATTAAGCTGTGCATACTGGTAGAGACCACTTTGCTTTGGTTGATAGTATGGATAGACTGGAAAATTATTAATATTACTAAAAGCAGTAGAATCAAAGGATAAACACTCTATGGTGTCATCTTATCTAGTTTAGAGCTGAGAACTATCAAATTTCGTCGGACTCTAGCAGAAGATTGTGGACACTGGACATCAGAGCCCGTATATGAGGCATTTCGTGATTGCAAACTTTAGCCGAAATACACGTTCTAAACAAATAAGCAAATATTTCTGCAAGTTAAATTATGTAATGTTGTTAGTATTGGCGTAATTTTCTATGCCAGAACCCAACAGAAATCTGCAATACTAGCTCAAAGAAACAGCTCGTAAATGAAACAGGCCGTGGGATTAGGTATATGAAGAAAATACAAAGAAACAGCTAGTAAAGAATGAAACAGGATCTGGGACTGGGAGTATAAAATAAATATGCAGTTCTGTGTCAAAATTGTCTGTTACACATCTGTTCTCAAAATCGGACTGCAGATCTCCTGCTTAAAAAGAAACCAACACCAAACACTCAAACAGTACCCCCATCAAATGCAGTGGGAGCAAGCCAGCAAACAATGGGTGGTGTTATAAACAGTACCTACCATTTTCTTTCACTGGAGCACTTGTATAGGTGAATCCAGGGATGGCAATCTAATCCGATCCGACGGATACAAGATCCGAAACCCGAAATTTTGGATTTACCGAACCCGGAATTTTGGATTTGGATTTCAGTGATACCGAACCGATACCCGATCCGAAATCCGAAATTCAATCCAAACCCGATCCAAAACCCGAAACCCGATAAAAATCTGAAAAATAAATAATATATAATATTTACATATTCTATAATATAATATTTTATACATAAGATATGTAATTTATATATTTAAACTATATTATTTAAGTAGTAATAGATTTATGTCAACACTAATTAAGTGAATAATAACTCTTTTTTTCAATCTCAAATTTTATTATTTAAGATATCTATACTATATTATAATAGACGAAACATTGAAAATTTGGTCAGTCGGTGAGTACGGTACTTGCTGAAATTACTTAATTACCCTTACTTAAAAATGTCATTATCTTAATTAATATATAAACCAATTACCATTTTTAGTAAAACACATTACCCTTTTTATTTTCCACAACTA
>PHNY01114238.1:2013-14873 GCA_003724115.2 Anethum foeniculum | reverse complement strand
TAGAATTATTAACTAATTGTGGTTAATGTAATTGGATGAGAATGATAAGTAATGAAATTTTTAATATAATATGAAATTCGTGTATATAAACAAATTATCTTTTTCAACTAAAATAAGTTACATTTGTTATATTTTCCAACAAAAACTCCTCATTTTTCAAAAATATCACGGGTAATTCAATTTAATAAAATAAAATATTATAATTACTAATAACTAACCAATTAACTTTTTTCAGCTAAAACTCATTACCTTTCCTATTTTAAATTCTTATTCCAAAAATATCAAGGCTAATTCAACTTAATAAAATAAAATATTATAATTATTAATAACTAACCGATTAACTTTTTTATCTAAAACCAATTACCTTTTCTATTTTAAATAAAAAATTTGCTACTTTTTCGAAATAATACATACAATCTATTTCAGCTTAAATTAAATTAAAAATTATATAATATTTAAGAAAATATGTGTATCGGTTATAAGCTATTACATAATAATATATGAATATGTTAAATTTAAATAACTACTATGTTTAAATTAGAATTATTAAATAATTACGGATAGTGTAGTTGGATGAGAATGGTAAGAATTTTTTTTTAATATAATATGATTGGTCTAAAATTTAGGAATTCTCTTTTATTAGTCTAAAATTATTTTAAATTTTGTAATTGGTTAACTGCATACCTACTTAGACTCAAATATTATAAGAAAAAAAGAATATGTATGGAAATAGGAGATTTGTAATTTGATTGGTTTATTTTCTAGGCATGGTCTCTCATTAATTAAAATTGAATGAAAAAATACGTGATTGGTTAACACAATGGTGTCGTTAACTAATTATTATAAAGAAGGATAAGGGAAGTTTTAATCTTGTTATGATTGGTCATAATTTAATTCCTGAATTCTGATTGGTTCTAAAATAATTCCTAATTTATAAAGAAGGATAAGGAAAGTTTAATCTTGTTATGATTGGTCAGAATTTAATTCCTGAATTCTGATTGTTTCTAAAATAATTCCTAATTTTTGATTGGTTAACCATATACCTGGGTAGACTCAGGTATTATAATATAGGATTTAAGAAAAAAAATTTGTGTATCGGTTATAAGCTATTACGTAATAATATATGAATATGTTAAATTTAAATAACTACTATGTTTAAATTAGAATTATTAAATAATTACGGATAGTGTAGTTGGATGAGAATGGTAAGTAAAGAAATTTTTAATATAATATGATTGGTCTAAAATTTAGGAGTTCTCTTTTATTAGTCTAAAATTATTTTAAATTTTGTAATTGGTTAACTGCATACCTACTTAGACTCAAATATTATAAGGAAAGAATAATATGTATGGAAATAGGAGATTTGTAATTTGATTGGTTTAATTTTTAGGCATGGTCTCTCATTAATTAAAACTGAATGAAAAAATACGTGATTGGTTAACTCAATGGTGTGGTTAACTAATTATTATAAAGAAGGATAAGGGAAGTTTTAATCTTGTTATGATTGATCAGAATTTAATTCATGAATTCTGATTGGTTCTAAAATAATTCCTAATTTATAAAGAAGGATAAGGGAAGTTTTAATCTTGTTATGATTGGTCAGAATTTAACTCATGAATTCTGATTGGTTCTAAAATAATTCCTAATTTTTGATTGGTTAATCACGTACCTAGGTTATACTCTGCAAGTAACACTTTTTTGTATAAAAAAAATTCCTCGATAACACCATCTGGACTTTAGTTTTAGTAAAGAGAAACCGTTATAATGAAAAAATTCAATAGTAATTAATTTTAACATATCAATTCTTATATAAAATCTTATCTAAGTTAATATATTCATATATTATAATGAGATTTCATAATATGTATACATATTTGTTATAAGGGGATTTTCTCATTTTATGCGACTATTTCTAATCTCTATTTATTTCATGTGTAATTTTAGTGCTTAAAAAAAAGGCATAGTTATGGTCAAAACAGAAATTTGCTTAAATTTTATTGTTAAATATAATGGTGTTCTTAGTAGTAGTTATTTAGTGTTTTTCATAAAAAAGTGACATATATAATATTATTTATATAGTTTATTAAATTTATTTTATATATTTTTCTATTATAAAATATGTTAATTTCTTATTATTAAAATATGTATCTTGCATATTTTAATTGTCGTGTCACTAATCATATATGTGGTAAAAGTCTCCCAACTTATAGGTGCTAATCAGCTTATCCCGTTTGGCAAATCTTATAAATAATTTATAAGTAAAAAAAGTACGTGTATATGTATTTTTCTGAAAATAAGTAACTTAATTTTTATAAGTAAAATAAAATTTGATTTTTAATTTTTATAATAAATATTTATATTTGAATTTTTTTTTAAAAATACAAAATTTTTAAAAAAAATAAGTTACTTATAAGCAATAAGTTAATTTATCAAACTGGTTGTCAGTCATATACTCATATTAGATGTCTAACTCACATTTTGTTCATCACGTGTCAACAGGGTGCCTTTGTTTTGGCTTTGACCTGTGGGCTGTGGAGCCTGGAATAGTACTTGGTTATCAACATTTAATTGAATAATAGTCGACAGATGGTCTCTTTCAATCTTTACTGAGCTTCAACTGGGCATTATAGTTGGCCTAAAAGTGCTAATCTTTCGGAAGATACCCGTGATTCTATGATATATCATCCAGGTTGTCAAAATAGTATACTCTATACAATTTACAATTTAGTATATGCAATTTTTTTTTGAAACATAATAATTTTAGTAACTATCAATCTAATAAACTCAAAGTGTCTCTAGCAAACATTGAGGAGGAGATTCACACAAATTGTAGCTTTTTTTTTTTTTTTTTTGCCAACTTCAAATTGTAGCTATTAACCGTACATGACTCTAGTCATAATATGAGCCGCCCGGTTAGCTAGCGGTCGACCATGAATAACCTTAACATTTCTCATACTAGCTATACTTAGCTTACAAGCATGAAGAATGTTACACCACCTCCAAGTAATATTCACTATTCATCTGCAAAGTTTGCACTACTATTAGAGAATCTGTCTCGATTATAACCTGAGTATGAGATATCTCAGTAAGCTGCGCCATCTCCTTTACGCCCATTGCTTCGGCCTCAAAAACCGACACTAACCTGGCATCCTCATAGTTTTTCCACCAAAATCATTTCTATAGTGTAAGAGTTTACACCTATTAGCAGCTGATTCCACTAGCATCATATCACAAATCATCTCGATTTCCAATCAGCATTGAGTAGCAAAGTTGTAGTCAAAGAAAACATGTAGCACATGTTCGATATCCTCATTGCATATTGGACATGTTATAGTGATTGTAACACCTTTTCACCTAAGCAAATTCCTCATCCGTATCGTGTTCCTGCAGAATCTTCATAAAAAGATCTTTATTTTGTGTGGGAGATTTAAATTCCACACCACCCATTATTCTGAAAAACCTGAGAAGCAACGGTAGTATTTGCCACTTTCCAAAAGTAATAGCCACTTTTAGCAGAAAACTTACCACCCTCCGCTAAGATCCAAGCCAATCTATCAGTTGCCATATTATGAGAAATTTGAGTTTCCAAGATTGCAGCCACATCACTACTACTAAAGGTTTTTCTGATTTTTTCTTCGTCCCACTTTTTAGTATTATAATGGATAAACTGACACACCTTCTCAGTACTAATGTTATTTAAGTGATTTTCGTCAACACAGAAGTCATACTTACCTCTAAGCCACCTATTATTATGAATATTAATCAACTTTTCATCCCCCAGCATTCAATTATACCATTTACAAAAGCCTCTTTTACTTCCCAAATACCAAACCAAATATAGCTAGAATCTTCACCACGAGTAGCCTGCAGGAGATGAATATCCGGAAAATAACGCGCTTTGAACACATGGACAACTAAAGATCCTAGATTGGTTATGAATTGCCAATAATGTTTGCTAATAGAGCTAAATTAAAACTATGTAAATTATGGAATCCAAGTAACCATTCATGAAACAAGACTTTGGGATCATGAAACATGACATAAAACACGATGGGATGGAATGGGCTAAGTTTTTTACAAGGACCGTCTTGCCACCCTTAGACAAAAGTTTATTTCCCTAACCCTGAATTCTCCTCCAAACACGTTCCTTCAAGAATCTAAACACCGACTTTTTTGACCGACCAATCAAAGAAGGTAGGCCAAGATAGGTACTCCTCTGAAGTTCATTTTGCACATCCAGGATCATTGATAACTTCAGTATAGATTTAATAGTCATAGAGTCTTCCCGAGAAGCTCTAAAGAAACTTAGTCGGCAAACACTAGATGGGTTATACTCGGTGCATTCTGACTAACTCTACAGCCATGAATTCTATCTTCAGAAGCATCATTCGTAATCGCATCAGACAATCCCTCCACACATAACAAAAAGAGATATTGTTGGAAATACTGCTCAAGATGTTGTCAGGATTTGGTAGAAGCTGATCATGATTTGATGATATCATCAGTACTTGATGATCATCAGGATTTAGTTACTGATCAGGATTTAAAGAGATATTGGTGATCGATTCTATCCCATCTTTAGAGGAGAGATTGGTTGTCGGTTCCTGACTTATAGTATTGCAGCTATCAATTAGATATGTGTTGTAACAGAATGATTTTATTTAGAACATATCTTTGTAATTGATAATGTAGTTGTGTATCATATATAAACACAGAATAGGTTATCATTTTTGATATCGCCTATCTCGAGTATTTTTGTAACTTAGCAGCTCTCAAGAACATCAGTACTTCTTGAGAGAGTTTTGTAACAGTTTTTATCAATAATACAAAAGCTGTTATATTCATAATTGTTCAATTTATTTGCACAACTATATCCAACCCCCCTTATACAATTGTGATTTACTGGGAAACAATTGGTATCCGAGCAAACTGATATATCGTATATCAGAAACGATCAAACATGTCTATTAACAAATATAAAAGTATTAAAATTTCAATTCTGAAGAAGGCTGAATACTCAACATGGAAGGTGAAAATGTTGATGTACCTTGAAGCTGTTGATCCTGATTATCTGGATATTATAAATGATGGACAACAGTACCAACAAAACCGGTACCTCTAACTCCTACTGTTCCTGAACAAAACACAATCAAGGAAATGAAGGAATGGTCACCAGAAGAGAAAGCTGCAGTACGAAGGATGCAAAAGTACGGAACATTCTTCACAACAGTTTAGTCTCTGTCATGTCAAACAAAGTAATTACTTGCAGGACTGCAAAGAAAATTTGGGATACCTTGGAAACACTATGTCAAGGTACCATGACTATCAAGAAGAATGGGAAAGCTGTTCTTATTCAGTAATATGAACACTTTGAGGCCAAAACTGATAAGAGTCTCACGTATACATATGATAGGTTTCTGACACTGTTAAACAATCTGACACTAATTGGAAAATTGTATGATCCTGAGGATTCCAATACTAAATTTCTCAGAGCTTTACCTGAGGAATGGGATACTCAGATATCTATTATCAGGCATCAGTATGATCTTGATAATATAACTCTTGATGAAGTCTATGGAATGCTGAGAACTCATGACTTGGAACAAAGGAAGAATAGAAAGGGCAACAAAGGAATATCAGTTGCTCTGAATGCTGAGTTGAAGGAATCAAAATCAAGGTTGGTTGAAAGCTCCAGAATGAAGTTCGATCAAATACTGATTACTCATCATCAGATACTGATGATACATGATGAGGAGTCTGACATAAAAAAGAAAAGCTAAAATGTTTTAGTTAAAAAAATAAAAAAGGTACCATTTTGTAGTTAAAAAAAGTAATTGATTCATATACTAAATAGGATAAATATAACTTTAAAATATATATGATTAGGTAAAGGTATTTTGTATATGATATTTTTGAAAACAAGAAGTAGTTTTAGTTGGAAAAAATAAAAAAGGTAACGTATTTTAATTGAAAAAGGTAATTGGTTTATATACTAATTATGATTAAAATAGAAGTTATTAGTAATTATAATATTTTATTTTATTAAATACAATTGATCGTGATATTTTTGAAAAGGAGGCATTTTAGTTGAAAATAAAATAAAAAAGGTAACATGTTGTATTTGAAAAAAGTAAGTGATTTATATACTAATTAGGACAAATATAACTTTAAAATAAATATGATTAGGTAAGGGTTGTCAAGTAATTTCAGCAGAAACCGTACCTACCGACCGACCACCAAAATTTTAATGTTTCGTCTATATTATATATTATAGATTTATTTTATTAAATATAATTGCTCATGATATTTTTGAAAAAATGAGGTATTTCAGTTAAAAATATTAAAAGAAGTAACTTGTTGTAGTTGAAAAAAGTAATTGATTTATATAAAAATTTTGATAAATATAACTTTAAAATAAATATGATTAAGGTAACTCCTCTTTCAAGTGGCTCCACCTCGTTTTAATTGGAAAAAATAAAAAAAAGGTAATGTGTTTTAATTGGAAAAAATAATTCGTTTATATACTAATTATGATTATAATAGAAGTTATTAGTAAGGGCAATTAAGTAAAATAACATGAATAATTAAGTAAGGGTAATTAAGTAATTTCAGCAAGTACCATACTAACCGACCAACCGACCGACAACCAAACTTTTAATGTTTCGTCTATTATAATATAGTACTAGTTCATGTCACGTGCAATGCACGGGTTGCTTTTAATAAGGAAAGTAATTTTGAAAAGTTGATGCATTTAAAAAAAAATTGGTTCTACTATGCTAATATATTTTGGTTAAAAATTATAATTGATTAGTTAATATTATTATGATACTATCTATTTAATATTTTGTTAAATAGAATGACTGAAAATAGTAATTCTAGATGTGTATTACAGTTTGGAAAATACAGTATAATGGATATTTATTGGTGTGTTTATAAAAGGTAATTAGTTTTAATTTAAAAGGTAACTTGTTTTTATTTTATTTTACTAAATAAAATTGTCCATGATATTTTGAAAGATGATGTATTCTAGTTGGGAAAAAAAAAACATGTTTTAGTTAAAAAATGTAATTGGTTTATATACTAATTATGATTAAAATAAGAGTTATTAGTAACTGTAATATTTTATTTTGTTAAATAGAATTGTCCGTGATATTTTTGGAAAAGAAGTTGTTTTTTTGTTCGAGAAAAATAAAAGAGGTAACTTGTTGCGGTTGAAAAAGGTAATTGGTTTATATACTAGTTATGATTAATATAACTTTAAAATAAATAGTTCATAAAAATAATTAGATAAGAGCAGTTAAGTAAAAATAACATGAATAATTAAATAAGGGTACTTAAGTAATTTCTTTACTTAATAGTTTCATTATTTTTACTTAAATATCCTTACTTAATTAGTATTCATAAATCAATTACCTTTTTTTTAAGTAAACTACATTTTTTTTTAAATTTTTCTCAACTAAAACACTTCTCATTCCAAATATATCACAGACAATTCTATTTAATAAAATATTAAAATTACTAATAACTAACAAATTACTTTCTCTACTAAAATATATTATCTTTTTTTATTTTAAATAACAAAACTTGCTATTTTTTAATTATGTTTACTTAATTACCCTTATTTAATAATTTCATTATTTTTACATAATTATCTTTACTTAATTAGTATATAAACCAATTATCCTTTTTAAATAAAATACATTACCTTCTTTATTTTCACCAACAAAAACACCTATTCTCCCAAATATATCACGGGCAACTTTATTTAATAAAATATTAAAATTACCAATAACTAACCAATTAAAAAATACAAAAGTAGTACAGCCCATTTGTATTGAATAATGCTAAGTTTACAAAATTGTATATTTTTCACAAAATGAATATGTGTTAAAAATTGATTGGAATAGGCTTCTCCATTTATATTAATTATTCAATTAAAATAACCTCATAATTTTGTAAAATTTTTGTATACCAAATACATGATGCATGTAGCCGTGCTCATTTCTATTTAGTCTCGGCTACTCTAGGGCTTAAATTCTTAATCTTATTAGCTCTTACAATGAGCGAGTAAACTTTTGATGAAAATGAGTATGTGGATGATGCACGGATTTTTTTATTTTTTAATATTATATGATTTTTTTAATTTAACTTTAATTAAATTGATAATAAATTTTTAAAACATCAAAATTTATTGATTTAATTTTTGAAATGACATGAATTGATAATAATTATATGTTCATGAAATTTTAGAGTTAAATGTACTTTAGTTGGAAAATATGAAAATGAATATTGTGTTGGAGTTGAAAAATGTAACTGGTTAATTATTAATAAATATAATATTATTATTTTTATTTATTAATTAGAATTGCCTGTATTATTTCGGAAAAAATAAAATATAATATGTTTGAGTAGAAAATGTAACTGGTTAGTTATTAGTAATTTTAATATTTTGTTAAATAGAATTACCACTGATATTTTAGTAAAAAATAGATGATTTAGTTGGGTAAAATAGAAAAGGTAATGTGTTTTACTTAAAAAAGTAATTAGTTTATATACTAATTAAGTAATGATAATTAAATAAAAATAACGAAATGATTAAGTAATTTCAGCAAGTAAAAATAATTTATTGTGTTCGAGATGAAAAGGGTAACTTGTTATTTATTAGTAATTATTATTTTAATATTTTATTTTATTATTTTACACTTACTAACTACTTATTAATATATAATATTAATTTAATTGTCAATCTATTCTATACAACCTGTTCTACCTCTTTTATCGATTACATCTTCATGCTATTTTTGGAAAAAGAAGTGTTTTAGTTGGGGAAAATAGAAAAAGGTAACTTGTTTTTATTTAAAAACAGATAATTGATTTATATACCAATTAATTAGTAAGGGTAATTATGTAAAGATATTGAAATTATTAAGTAAGGTAATTAAGTAATTTCAGCAAGTACCATACCGACCGACCGACTACCAAACTTTTAATATTTCGTCTATCTTTTATCTATATAATAGCCCAACAAAGCTATAAAATTAATGAGTTATTTTATTCATGTGAAATGTGAAATGACAAGTTTGCCCTTGTGTGAAATGTGAAATGACAAGTTTGCCCTTGTGTTCATTATATTTTAAAAAAAATGATATTTGTGGGAATCGAACCTAGGTCTATAGGTTAACTAGCACAATTCAATACCATTGTGCCACTACTCCACTTAAGTTTTTACTCATGCACGTAATATATATGTATCTGTCACATGAAAATAAATTTGATATTATAATTGCAACTTATATAATAATATCTTTTTTTTCATATTTGTTAATTTATTTACGTACTATGTTCTAAGGCCATACGATGCACCGTTGTTTAATAATATTATTTTTATTTTAAAATTTTATTAATTGAATTTTTTAAAAAGAGTAAGTATATTTGGTTAAGTATACTTCAATATATTTTTCATTAAAATAGCAATTTATAATAATTAAACATTTGAAAAAAGGTAAATAATTTTTTAAAATAATCAAAACCACTAAACTAGGTTTTAAAATGAATAGGTTTATAAAGTGGCCCAAGTATATAGTTCGATGATACGGAAAAAAATGAATAAAAATTATAATAAGAGTTTGTTCGGTATCTATACGATATCTATTACATATAATAGGTAATCATCATGTATACACTTATACAGAAGAAAAAATTTATAACATGTGTTTATATAATATGAATACAATATTTTCGTTAAGTATTCTTTAGATTAAAATTACCAATACAAGATATGTGGACATTAATATTAGATAAATATTAATATATATATACATATATATATATATATATATAATTATATTAGTAATTATTAAGAGTACTCTAACAATTATTGATTTGATATGATACTAGATTATATATAGTGATTGATTATTCGAAATGAAAAAATTATTTTATATTACTCGTACAACATCATATATTCTGACATATAAATCAGGGCTATAATATATTTTTTTCAACAAAAAAACTTATTAGGAAGTATTACTTTACAATTAAATGCTTAAGTATTGAGGGTATTTGAGTAATTTTATGAATTAAATCACCTGTTTACAATCCTCTCACCAAAAATTCTTTACATTTCAATGTTTTTTTTTTCAAAGTTCTAAAGTTCAACAAATTGTGCAAGTTGATATGATTTATTTGAATCCATAAAAAAACTAAATTAGTATATTGTTTATCGAAAATAATTACATAGTTTTTACATAATAATTTGATTGAATAAAAGAATTCATCCAAATTTAATGAAATTAAGACAGTTTGGTTGATTGGCACAAATTACAATACTACCAAACACTTTGAAAATACTAGACAAATTAAATTAATAACTACAAGTAGATTATAATTATGAAAAACGGTCAAGACAAAATAAATTATGTTAATTATTAAAACACTCTTCCTATTACACGCGTAAAAAATTTCGTCTAACAATAAATTTAAATATTAGTATGTTGATTAAGTACACAAGACAGATACTAATAAATTAAAATAAATTTTTATACTAACAAAAATAAATATAATGTTGATATATCAATAATAAAGCAACAAAATATATATAATGTTTATATATCAATAATAAAGCAACATATTTTTGTAATCAGGATAACTTTCCAAAACAAACAATTAAGAAGTTAATTAAATAAGTTATATTGAGAAGTCTAATATCAGGTAGAAAATGAAAGATTTTGAAAGTCAAACTACTAGAAGTTCTCACAGAAGTCATTTTTTTATATTATGCAATGGATGCTCACAAATAGACATACATGATACAACTTACAAAATTGTGACAGATATTTAAACGTGTAAAATTTTCAATATTATTTGAATATTAAACTTACTTTTTGTAGGCGTACAAGTCAATTTATTTTATATATTAAGTTTTAGTTTGTTTCACGTGAACATATTTGTAAATTAGTTATATGTATTAACTTGTAATCTTTTGTACACAAATATTTACGAATACTACTTGCACTCACTAATTCAATCATATTAGGTAAACTTGAGATACTACATAAATTTTTTTAAGAAATAGATAATAAGAAAATAATATTACATGTTACACAAAAAATTATAAAAAAGGACCCGTGCCTCGCACAAGTTATTATGCTAGTTATAATATAGAATAGACTAGCTTCAAACTCGTGCCATGCACGTATTTTTCTTTATATTTTCTAAATTTAATTTGAATTGAAAATTTTAATATCATATCTTTAATTTTTTTTTGAATTGGTAGCACGTTTCAGTTGAAACGGATAATCAGTTGGTTATTAATAATTATAATATTATTTTTTATTTTATTAAAATAGAATTGCCTATAACATGTTGGGAAAAGTAGAGGGTTGGTTAGAAAAAAAAAAAGATAATGTGTTTTAGCTGAAAAAATGTAATTGGTTAGTTATTGATATTTATTATTCTTATTTTAATTTATTAAATAGACTTGTCCGTGATATTTTTGGAAAGCAGAGATATTTTAGTTGACCGTGATATTTAAAAAAAAAAGATATTTTAGTTGCCTATGATATGAAAAGGTAATTGGTTAGTTAATAATAATTATATTATTGTTATTATTCTACTTTATTAAATAAACTTGTCTGTTATATTTTTGGAAGTGAGAGATGTTTTAGTTGCCTGTGATATTTTTTTAAAAAAAATATTGGGTTTAGGATTTCTTCATTCATTTCCAATGTTTTGGTTGCCAATGATATTTTTGGAAAAGAAGATGTTTCATCGTAGAAAAGGTAAGATGTTTTAGTTGGAAAAGGTAATTGGTGTTTTAATTGGAAAAGTACATTAATTAGTTATTAATTACAATAATATTATTAATAAAATACCGAAAATTGAAAATCGTTGAACCAAAACTTTCAATATTAGTATAGATAGTAGCTTATAACCCGTGTGATGTACAGATTTTCTTTAATATTACATAATTTTTAATTTAATTTAAATTCAAACTTTTTAAAACATCAAAATTTGTTGGGTTGATTTTTTAAACTACATGATGAGATAATAATTATATGCTAACATGTATGTGTTCATCATATTTTAGAATTAAAGGTATTTTAGTTAGGAAATATAAAAAAATATTGTGTTTGAGCTGAAAAGGTAACTTGTTAATTATCAATAATTATAATATTATTATTTAATTTATTAATTAAAATTGCCCGTGTTATTTTCGAAAAAAGAGCAAGTTTTGTTATTTAAAATAGAAAAGGTAATATGTTTTAGTACACAAAGTAATTGGTTAGTTATTAGTAATTTTAATATTTTATTAAATAGAATTACCCTTAATATTTTTGGAAAAAGAAGTGTTTTAGTTGGGAAAAATAAAAAAGGTAATGTGTTTTAACTTAAAAAATGTAATTATTTTATATACTAATTAAGTAAGGATAATTAAATAAAAATAATGAAATTATTAAGTAAGGGTAATTAAGTAATTTCAGCAAGTACCGTACCGACCGACCAACCGACCGACCACCAAACTTTTAATGTTTCGTCTATTATAATATAGTACTAGTTTATATCCCGTGCAATGCACGGGTTGCTTTCAATATGTTAAATTAATTTCAGAAAGTTGTTATATTTATAAATAAATAGGTTCTATTTAAAAAAAACCTGCTTACACATTTTGTTTAAAAAGGATTATTAATTGGTTATTATTAATTATGATACTATCTATTTATTATTTTATTGAATAGAATAACTGAAAATCAACTAATTTCAGCAGGTACCTGTTAGGAATATGTTGTAGTCTTGATGATAAGTCATCAAAACACCTTTGGTAGATATGTTATCTTACTTGTAGCCTTAACGGATAAAGC
>PHNY01114227.1:954-16542 GCA_003724115.2 Anethum foeniculum | reverse complement strand
AATGATTTCAAGTCTAAGGACCATTACATCATTATCACTGTGAGAATTACTTATGACACAACACNACATATGGGTCTATCCAGCACCATGTATTTATTTATACTTACATGTGCTTGTGTTTTTAACTTTAGTATCACTATACTTATGATCAATGAGATGTGATCATCAGTTAATAAACACACCAGTATCAATACATTATTATTGTCCCTTAATAATAATACTTGACTAGGGATCTTTAGGAATATCGATACTATTCTCATAATTTCATTTCTAAGTCACGTACTTAGACATATAGAATGCATATCATATTTCAAGGACATTTATTAATCTAATAATTAATGTCGCAGTAAATTAAGATTGAATAAATTATAAATGAATAATCGATAGAACATTAATATTAATAATCCAAATGTCTTACTTTAAAAGCATAATAGTGTTGTCTCTAGGGTACAAACACTAACACATATAATAGAAAGAGTGTTTTAATAATTAACATAATTTATTTTGTCTTATACCATTTTTCATAAATATCGTCTACTTATATATTATTAATTAAATTTGTATCGTTTCAAGTGATCGGGTAGTACTGTATTTCGTGTTTATCAACTAAACTTTCTTAATTTCATCAAATTTGGATGAGTTGTTTTGTTCAACCAAATTACTACGATAAAAAGTATGAGATTATTTTCGATAAACACTATACTGATTTGGATTTTCTTTATGAGATCAAATAAATCTTATCAAACTAAACAATTTGTCAGACTTAAAAACTTTGAAAAAAAATATTGAAATATATATGAATTTCCGGTCAAGGAAGATTGTAAACATGTGATTTAATTCATAAAATGAATCAAATCATCTCAACCCTTAAGCATTTAACTATAAATTTATATTTTCTAAAAAGTTTTTCGTAGAGAAGATATTTTTATTTGTATAAATAAATATATGACGTTGTATGAGTAACATAAACTATATTCATATTTCGACTAATCAATCGTTATCTATAATTAACTATCATATTCAAATTAATAGTAATTAATTTTATAATATATTTTTTTCTTATAATTATTTAGCCGATATGATGTCCATATGTTTTATATGTTTTATATTGGTGATTTTAATCTAATGAGTACTTAACATCTCATAGATATTATAATTTTTTTCCGTATAAATGTATACATGATCATAGATATTAATCATCATTTCTTATATGTAATAAATATCGTATCAATATCGAATAAATTTGTATTATATATATATATATATATATATATATATATATATATATTCATAAGTCTATACATGATCATTAGTTTTTAATAATCATTTCTTATATGTAATATCGTAGATTTTAATATAACGATTACTTATAAAAGTATTATATTATTAATTAAATACATCTTACGTGGTAATTCATTTATCTTTAATGCATAATTGCTATTTTTATATATTATTGATTAGTATTATTATTTTAATAATAAATTAAATCATTTAGAAGTATATAGGTAACTAAATCATCAAATATGAACAGAAATATGATTAAAAAATGTTATTCTATAAATAACAAAAATGTAAAATTTTACACTCATGCAATAGACACATATTAAGTGCATGATTAAAAACTCAAATGACATAGTGGTATATTGGTATTAAAGTGTTCAAGTTAATGGCTTAATCTAGGTTCAATTCTAACAAATCTCATTTTTTTAAATATCTCACAAATTTTATATGAATGTTGGTGTATTATATAGATAGAGATTCGTGCTATTAAATGTTATGAGCAATCTTACATGCATATGATAAGGCATAATAGCAAACTCACGTGTCCATATCCAGAATTACTACAAGTGTTCTAATATATTTATACTTTTGATATATGATTTTAGAGATCAGATTTAAGTCATAGAAACTATTTCAAATCAAATTACTTTAAGTCATAGAAACTATTTCAAATCAAATTACTTATTAATATGAAGTAGTTTTCTTAAACATTTTTATTACATTTTATCATTTCATCTTCAGTTTAACTTATAGGTTATACATTATCTTAAAATTCAAATATAAGCAAATACATGTGAGACTAGGTCAAAATCGTGGTGGGTTGTTTTAATATTTGAAATTTAGCATAAGTTTATAAATATAGCTTGGTATATTTTGATTTTAAGGCGAATCCACCAATATACATCATAACTTTAATAGAAAACACAATTTGCATTCATTCAATATCATTAATTTTGATCCGAAGTAATATACATGTATATGTATATTAAGTTCATAGTTTGAATTGTAGTTTTCAATTCGATTTGTATTATTCAAGGCGTAATATTTTTGTTGCTGGATAGTTGAATTTCGATAATAAGGTTGAATTTCGATAATAAGGGTTCAGGGAATCAATTTGCTAGAGAAGACTGTATTTCGGATAGCATAGGTCTTAGAGAGCATTTGATTCATGAAACGGGGTAATCAGCAAACTACTATAAGTGACAATGAAGAAAGAGAAGATATATTATTAGAGAAAGTAAAGATATATTATTGAATCTTGTAATCCTAGCATTTTAGATATTAATAATATATTTTCTTACCAAGTTGGTAAGGGGACATGACGTAGATCATTAGTGTAAGGGGTTGAATCTGACTAAAATTGTTATGTATTCTTTATTTGTCGTTATTTAATTTTTGCGTTGCATATAAATTGTCAACTCGTTGACAGCATATAATCAGTTTTAACAACAAGCTCTCAGTAGTTTGATAAATAAATACTTAATATTTTAAAATCAGTATCAATTAGTGATAATACCTATTCAACTCCATTGTATAACTTCAGAAAATAATAAATAGTTCATTAACTCTTTCGTTTATATATCATGAAAAAACTTAGGTAGTTCTTTTTTATGATCGACGGAACTACTGTCAGCTACACTCATGTAACAACAACAACAATAATATAAAATAGGTAACTAAATTTTTATTCATGCATAAATGTTTTTCTACACAAATTTATATAATCACAAGACGGAATTGACTCAATCTTGACATTTATTTCTTATATTACTTTTATCCGTTATGATTTGCATTTTCAAAGTGCTAAATTATTAGTTTTCAATTAAAATAAAGAATTAAAACCTGACTAAATTCAGGTGGAAAAAAGTTTCTAGGTAAAATCCATAAAAAAAAAAAATAATTCAGGGTAGCCCATAAAATAAGAAAAGGGAAGCAGTTGAAGAAGTGATATATATAAAGCATGTGAAATTTGACCTGTAGATATAAAAGTTGGTGAAATTATATGCCACCAACTCACCCCCACTCAAAATCATCTCAGCCGTTTAAATATCCTACCATTTCCCATCTGACGGCCATAAAACTAAAACATTTCTCACCCACTTATCTAGGCCCCCTACATAATTTTACTCAACACAAAAATGAAATGCAACGCACCGTTTGATCCACCTATAAATACATGATTCCCTCCAACGCTAAGACTCGTCCACTACCAATCTCTCTCTCATTCCTACACAGATTCTCTGTTTTCTTCAGCAGTTTTATCTACATATCATCAGGTATGCATACTACCCTTCACTTGATATACATAGATAAATTTATCTATAGACTGGACGGAATCAAGGAAGTTAATCTAAGTTGCCAACATAATCATGTTTGAACTTCAAAATTTAGTAGAGATTTTATCTTTAAAACTAGGTTTTCACTTAAATGTTAGCGGAAAGAAAATATTTTAAGAGGATTTTAAGTCTTGCCTGCATTTCAGAATTAGCAATAATTTTTTTAGTGCAGCTGTTTTGAAATCTGGGTGGCATGCATGTTTCCAAAACATGCTAGTATAATGGGTTGTTGATTATAGACTGTTTTAAGTAGAAATTCAAGAACTTTTGAGGTGTTTAACTTGAATTTGATGAAATTTGTCTGGATAAAGTTGAATTTAAAAAGGAGGACTGGAGGTCAATTTATTATGAAAATGTTCTCTGATGAGCTTATGGAAGTTTGAAAGATTTTGTCCTGCTGCAATTGTGTACATCTTAATGTTTTTGATTTTGTTATCCTCTGTCAAATTTTTAGATTTTGATGAATTTAACTTGTACGCATTGAGTAGTTTTTATGTGATCGCGGTTTGTAGGTGGGAGAATGGATACCTTCCTTTTTACCTCAGAATCTGTGAACGAGGGTCATCCAGATAAGCTTTGTGATCAGATATCTGATGCAGTGCTGGATGCCTGCCTTCAGCAGGATCCCGACAGCAAAGTTGCTTGCGAGACTTGCTCAAAGACCAACATGGTCATGGTTTTTGGTGAAATCACAACCAAAGCCAAGGTTAATTATGAGAAGATAGTACGTGACACTTGTCGTACTATTGGATTTATTTCTGATGATGTTGGCCTTGATGCTGATAAGTGCAAAGTCCTAGTCCAGATTGAGCAACAGAGCCCTGATATTGCTCAAGGTGTCCATGGCCATCTTACCAAGCGTCCTGAGGAAATTGGAGCTGGGGACCAGGGTCACATGTTTGGTTATGCCACTGATGAAACCCCTGAGCTGATGCCCCTAAGCCATGTTCTTGCTACTAAGCTTGGTGCCCGCCTCACTGAGGTTCGCAAGAATGGAACCTGTGCATGGTTGAGACCTGATGGTAAAACCCAAGTGACGGTTGAGTATTACAATGATAAGGGCGCAATGGTTCCAATTCGTGTTCACACAGTCCTCATCTCCACTCAGCATGATGAAACTGTCACTAATGATGAGATTGCTGCTGACCTCACGGAGCATGTGATCAAGCCTATCATCCCCGCAAAATACCTTGATGCAAAGACCATCTTCCACCTGAACCCATCAGGCCGTTTCGTCATTGGAGGGCCTCATGGTGATGCAGGTCTCACTGGTCGTAAAATCATCATTGACACTTATGGTGGTTGGGGAGCCCATGGTGGTGGCGCTTTCTCTGGAAAAGATCCCACTAAGGTCGACAGGAGTGGAGCATACATTGTTAGACAGGCTGCCAAGAGCATCGTTGCAAGTGGGCTTGCCCGTAGGTGCATTGTGCAAGTTTCTTATGCTATTGGTGTACCAGAGCCACTCTCTGTTTTTGTCGACTCATATGGTACAGGGAGGATTCCAGACAAGGAAATTCTTAAAATTGTGAAGGAAAGTTTTGATTTCAGGCCTGGAATGATCGCTATCAACTTGGACCTAAAGAGAGGAGGCAACAGCAGGTTTCTGAAGACAGCTGCATATGGGCATTTTGGAAGAGATGATTCCGACTTCACTTGGGAAGTCGTGAAACCCCTTAAATGGAACAAACCCCAGAACTGAATGTTACCTTTCCATAAGTTTTGGTGATCAATAATGTACTTTGCTTGTCTAGGCACCTCTCCTATGTGAGAGCATGCCCACGGTGCAACTTTCTCTTTCTTTTTCATTTTAATGTTATTTTCTCCTTTCCTGATAAAGGTATTTTATTATTTGCTATGACCATACATAACAGAAATTATCTGCAGTAGCAATGTCAAAATAGAATGCTTACATAAGAGAAATTAACCTATTATTATAGTACTCTGAGCATCGGAGAAACTGACTGCCTCTTCAATTTGAACAGAGAATGCATGAGCCAGGGACACGAAGTAAAACAGAGTTAATTACAGAGCAATAGGATTCTGGTGAAAATGTTTCAAGATTGTTATGGTTGTAACCTTTTTTTTATTTACTAGTTATGTTCTATGCATCTTCATTCTTAATGCTCTGTGTTCGATATTAATTATTGAGTTTTAGTATGCTAGTGATAGAGAAGTTTGCTCTGTAGTTGCATCACTGAAACAGAGAAGAATCCTCAGTTATATACTCGAAACGATATGTTAGTAGACCCTCTCTTCACTTTCTAGCTGTGAAGGGGAAAAATAGAAAAATTGGATCAGAACTCGACTAATTGTAATAGTGTAAAATCATATTCAACAATTTTCAATGTTTTATTCTGCAAAAGTAATTGCTGAAACCTTTTATCTGGGTAATCTTTTTTTGTTGGTCATTAATTTTCTTTAGAAAAGAATCTTCTGCACAAAATGACCATTAATACTGATAAGCTTTTTTTGTCCTTCTGCATCAAAATATACTAATACAAACCATAGTATTTTCTCCAAAATGATATTTATTCATATAATACTTTCTGTAATACTTCTTCCTGCTTCAGAAGGTACAAATCCATATCTTCTTTCTCCATACATAATCAAACACATTAGGGCACTTTATTTAGTCTCTTGGCGGAAATAGCAAGGGTCATAACTCATAAGCTGCATAGATGAATAACAAAATATGAAAAACAATAGTTCCGAAACTCCTACTACATTCTTCAAATATAGCAAAGAAACTCTATTACTTGAAGAAAGAAATGACAAAAAATTCAGAGCATAGAGCGACTTGTATAAGTAACAACACCAACAAGATCGCACACATTAAACACCGCGTAATAGGAATCAAAAACAAAGGATGCATGGGTTCTTACTGTGTGTTAGGTTGATAATAAACTGCCTCGGGCTGCAGGTGTGGACAAGCTTCCATTTTCCGCATGCAAAATCTATGAATGCCTGAAGCTGCTGATTATCAGTTGCAGATTGCGAAGCTATACACCATGACTGAAGTTGATTTTTAAGTTTTCTTAGTTACGCATTAATTGTATTCCGAACATACTACATGTATCATATTTGACATTAAGATAACCATCGAAAAAATTAATTAGATTCACCGTCCACTTTCCAGAGACAGTTCGAATTACAAGACTTCTTGCGAATAACAGGAGATTACTTTGTTGCGCAGTTCTTGTGCTTGAAACAATTTCAGTAGTATAAATGTAACAAAAATGAGCCAAAAATAAAATGGCAATGTTGTAAAACTTACAATTTCCAACTTCTGTCTAGCCAATGTAGATAGCTACAGCCTCCAGTTATAGACAGCACAGAGGAAGAGAAAGATGGTAATACAGCTCAAGAGTGAATTTGCTTTTGCCATGTACGATTGAATTTCAATTGTCTTGTTTTTCTAGTGTTTTGATTGTAAGATTGTGTCTTTTTCATGGCTTTATATAAAGGTCTACTTGATAAATTCTTAGCTAATATCTCTGAAAATTTTATCAAATATGAATTTGGTTCTTTATTAATTACATTAATAGATTTGTAAATGGGTTAATCATCGAACACATTACTCATTGGTTCCAAATGTATCAATTAAGTCACTCATTACAAATTTGACTCAATTTAGTTACTAATTTGAAATTTTCTATCAACTTGATCACTGAAAAATTAAAATTTGGTATCAATTTAGTTATTAATAAATGATTTCACTGTTACAATTTTTTAAATTATTGACGGTAGAATGTAGATTAAAGATATACTTTCTTATCCTGCAGTTTATGCAAATGCATGCATATATATGTTCTCATTGAGATGAATGTTTATAATCCTATCATACTTTTATTGTGCATCAAATGCTTGGATTTCTTTTTTTTTTTTTTTTTTAGTACCACATCGTATCATACATTTTTGAAGAATTATATGGAAATATTTTACTTTTAATTAATTATGTGTTAAAATAAATTAAAAAACTTACCAAAGGAAGGCAAGGTAGTACTAATACATTTAAGAGCCTAGAATGCTACCTGCTTGCCATTTTAAGTGTTATTTTTGTTATGATATGATCATGATTGTGATTGTCAAAGTGAAGCTTTAGGTTTGGATGGTACACAATCTTACACACGGAGTAGTAGGCATGGAAGTCTAATGTTTATATTGTACTCCATCGGTCCCTTTTTTTTAATTGTCACTTTTGCAAAAAAAATTGTTCATAAATAGTTGTCCAACACTTTTTCCAATATATTTTTGTACAAGTTTGTTCATATTTACTCCTATATTTCTAGCCAAAGTTTGACTTTACAACTAATATACACAAAGCTAACTCATCATTTAATACAATAATTAGGGATATACATGTAAAATAAGATATAAAATTTAAATTTTCTTAATATATATTTTTTCGGAATGTGACAACTAAAAAGGGACGGCGGGAGTAACAGTTGTATGTATTAAATTTTGGTATTTCTCAATACACGCCTCCTAACTACTATAAATGAAGCTAACAGTTGATGTAAAGATTCATAGAAATTAATTAACTTCTAAAATATTCTCTCCTGTTGTGTTTTTGGATGTACTATTACAAGTAACGTCACATATAAATCTTATTATAAATATAAAAGATTGTGTTTTTGGCTGTACTATTACAAGTAACGTTACATATAAATCTTATTATAAATATAAAAGATTTACAACATGTTATCAGCACTAGTTTCTACCCGAGGTGCGATCCATTTTACTCGACAAAGGAGCAGGAGTCTTTGCACGAACTTATATTTAAGAAGGTACAATCGGTTTTGCTAGATAAAGGAGCTCGAGTCTTTGTACGAGATTAAACTTGAAAAAGAAGGTACGATCTAACTTCATCAATTTTTAAGTTTATAAATGTTATTATTACCATGCCTGTTATTTAAAATTTATTATTGCTTAAATTCAAAGTTAGCTATGTTAATATAATTTTTATAGCATGTCATTTATTATTTTGTGCTATAAATTTTATTATTTGCTATATAATTAATTATTATCGCTTTGAAGTGTCATGTTTTTATATCATGTTTTAAATATTTATTTTACATTCAGAATGGCGAATCTTGCAAAATTAGAGTTTGTTGCATTGGATGTGTCTGGGATAATTATCTATCTTGGGTGCTCGATGCGGATTTACACCTTAGTGCTAACGGGCTAAAAGACACCATAGAATCAGGAAAAACCCCAACTGTCGAACAAAATGCCAAAACTATCATTTTTCTTAGGCACCAAATCTATGAAAATTTGAAATCTGAATACCTAACTATCAAAAACCCACTGACCCTTTGGACCAATCTCAAAGATTGGTTTGATCACCAAAAACTTGTCCATGTGCCACATTCCCATTATGACTGGATTAATATAAGGTTGCAAGATTTTAAATCTGTCGCTTAATATAATTCTGCCTTGTTCAAAATAAGCTCAAAACTTATCTTGTGTGGTGAAAATATTACTGATACTGACATGATAGAAAAGACCCTCTCAACCTTTCATCCCAACGCTATGATTCTTGCACAACAGTATGGGGAGCACAATTTTCAGAAATATAGCGAGCTGATATCTCTCCTTCTTGTTGCTGAAAAGAATAATGAGTTGTTGCCGAAAAATCAACAGATTTGTCCTACAGGCTCCGCCCAGTTACCTGAAGTACATAACACTTCATTCCAAAAGAATGAACGTGGGAAAGGTCATAGAGGAGGACGAGGTTACGGGCGAAACCGTGGACGTGGAAATTTTCGAGGCCGTTTTCGTAATAATTATAACTCTGGCCACCTGAAGTGGCAACGTGATGGTTACAACAACTCTGGCCACCAGAAGTGGCAGCGTGAAGTGCAAAATAAAATAAAGGCACCACAAGAAGAAGATACTAGGGATATCTGTTTCAGATGTGGAGGCATTGGACACCAACTTGTCACACACCTAAACATCTGGTTGATATCTATGAGTCACATAAAAAGAATAATGGAAAGAGGGTCGAAACGAACTTTGCTAGTCATAATCTAGGTGAAGAACTTGACAACAAGACCTCAAATGAACTATAGACTGGTGTTAACCTTTATTCTGATTTAGATGACTAGTTTTCTTATGTATTCCGTTGATGTTATGTTTTAGATGTACTTGCTTTAATATTCTACTTCCATGTACTTGTTTTATGTTCGTATGTTACGTACTTTGTTTGTCTTAATAAAATTATTGTTCATTTATATGTATACAACATAAATATGGGAGATATATGCATTGCTGACTGCGCAACCACTCACACAATTTTACAAAATCAGAAATATTTCTCACAGTCGACTAAAACCAACTCACACGTTTGGATGATTTCAGTTACATCAAATATAATAGAGGGTTTTGGGGAATCCAGTTTTATCCTACCAAATGAGACACAAATTCATATACATGATGCTTTATATTCTAGCAAATCCACTAGAAATCTTTTGAGTTTTAAAGATATTCGTCTTAATGGTTTTCACGTAGAAACCACGAGTGAACATGAAAAAGAATATCTCCTTATTACCTCTAATACCGTAGGTCATAAGAAGATTTTGCAAAAATTACAATCAATCTCCTCTGGATTATATGCTACCTAAATTAAAGTTATTGAGTCTCACAGTATCACCATTCCTAAACTAATAGACCCAAAATCACTCACCCTTTGGCATGAAAGACTTGGTCATCTAGGAGTATCCATGATGCGTCGTATAATAGAAAAATACTGAAGGGCATCCTCTTAAAAATCAAAAAGTCATTCCACGTGATGAACTCCCTTGTTCATCATGTTCTTTAGGAAAACTAATTGTTCTACCATCTCCAGTAAATTTCAAACTGAGTCTCCAAATTTCTTAGAAAGAATTCAAGGTGACATTTGTGGCCCAATTCATCCATCATCTGGTCCATTTAGATATTTCATGGTTCTAATCGATGCTTCAATTAGATGGTCTCATGTCTATCTACTCCCCACTAGAAATACAGCTTTTGCCAAATTACTTGCTCAAATAATCAAATTACGAACCCAATTTCCTGATAATCCTATCAAATCAGTTCGACTAGATAATGCCGCTGAATTTACATCTGCTAAATTCAATGATTATTGTATGTCAGTAGGAATCTCAGTCGAACACCTCGTAGCTCACGTGCATACACAAAATGGTTCAGCAGAATCTTTAATTAAAAGGATTCAACTTATTGCATGTCCCTTACTTCTAAAAGCTAAATTACCTACATCAGTTTGGGGTCATGCCATACTTTATACTGCAAATATAATTAGGATAAGACCATCTGCTTACCACAAACAATCTCCTCAACAAATAGTTCTTGGTCAAATTCCTGATATCTCACACTTTAAGATTTTTGGTAGTTTCGTATATGTTCCTATTGCACTTCCACAAAGATCTAAAATGGGACCGCAAAGAAGGATAAGCATATATGTTGGTTTTGATTCACCATCTATTATAAGATATCTTGAACCATTGAATGGTGATGTTTTTACTGCTTGTTATGCTGATTGTCATTTTGATGAGTCTGTGTTCCCTCCATTGGGGGGAGATAATGTTTTGCACAAGTTAAATTCCGAATTATCATGAAATGCATCAGGATTAAATTCCATTGATCCACGTACTAAAAAATGTGAATCTGATGTTATAAGAATCATTCATATGCAAAATATTACGAATCAAATGTCGGATGCTTTTAATGATTCTAGACACATTATAAAATCACACATACCTGCTGTTAATGCTCCGGCAAGGGTTGAAATCCCTATTCATAAATCAATTCCTGAAGAATTGATTGGTAATTCAAAGCCACGCCAGAAGCGTGGTAGACTTGTTGGTGCGAAAGATGTTGTACCACGAAAATGAAAATTGATTGGATTTGCCTCTGAAGTGGCAAGTGTTCCAGAAAATACCCTAGAAGCGATATTACCTCCTGAAGAGGTTCGAGCCTCTAAAGTAGCTATATCAAATACGCAAGAAGGGGTATCACCTCCTGAAGAGGTTAAAGCTCCTAAAGTGGATGTGACAAAACCATCAGAAGTGCTATTGCCTCCAGAACAGGATATTGCTCCGGTAGTGGCACATGCTTCCATAGAAGCAAAGGTACCTAAAAATTATGAGATCTCAATGAGTTATGTACATAATGGGAAATTATTGGATCGTGGAAGTACTGAGGTTGATGATGTATATGCTTTTTCCATGGCATGTGATATTATTATGAACTCCGATCCTGAACCATGAAGTGTGGAAGAATGTCGACATAGAGATGATTGGCCAAAATGAAAAATTGCAATACAAGAAGAATTGCAATCTTTGCGCAAGAGAAATGTATTTGGACCTGTAGTCCAAACACCAGCTGGTGTGATTCCCGTTGGGAGTAGATGGGTGTTTGTATGAAAATGAAATGAGAGAAATGAAATTGTGAGATATAAGGCTCGGATGGTAGCTCATGGATTCTCTCAAAGGCCTGAATTTGATTACCAGAAAACTTACTCTCCTATGATGGATGGAGTCACTTTTCGTTTTGATGGGTATGGCTTGTATGGAAAGATTGGAAACACGTCTCATGGACGTTGTTACAGCCTACCTTTATGGATCACTTGATAGTGATACTTATATGAAAATCCCTGAAGGATTAAACATAGACAAAACTAATCCTCGACATTTATACTCGGTTAAATTACAACGGTCATTATATGGCTTGAAAAAATCTGGACGTATGTGGTATAACAGCCTTAGTGAATATTTATTGAATGATGGGTATGTTAATAATCAAGTTTGTTAGGTCGCAAACTATTGTAGAAGGGGGTGGGGGGGGGGGGTTGAATACAATACTCACAAATAATTCGATTTCTTTTTGAGTTCTTCGTTAAGTTAAGGAATCGAATCAAACACAAACAAGTTCGAGGATTATATCGTTTTATTAATAGAAACCTTGAGTTTGCTACACTCTAATCAAGATTGATTAGCTACAATATATTCGATATCATAACAGTACAATTACAAGCTTGAAAATTAATATCGCCTTCAATGGAGCTCTCGTAATTGTAGTTAGCAGCCGAGGAAGATGAATGACAGTAATGAATTGTTTCTGCTTCTATTAGTGTAGACTTTGTCAAAATTAATTACGTGGCTTAATTGTAGCCATGTTAATTAATCTGCTGCATAAGTCATGGAAATCTTCAAGGCATGAAGTGGCACCTAGAGTATAGCTTTTGGTGGCGCCTAGAGTAGTTCATCACTTAATCAAATCTTTTACTAAGTTGCAGGTGGCGCCAAGAGTATGTCAAAGAAGGGTGGTGGCGCCTACTTACACCTTAACAATACTTAGAATGTTTCTAAGTACTTGGTGGCGCCTAGAGTGAGTCCATGACTCCTTGGTGGTGCCACTAAGCTTCTCACTTAGCCAATTCTGATTAAATCACCATGGTGGCGCCAAGAGTGAGCCTTCTAGGATCAGTGGCGCCTAGAGTGAAAGTGATTTGACTTGGAGAAATTTTCTCAACATTTGCAATAAACTTCAAATTCCCGCAGTCTCCAAACCATTCTCTTCTGTATCAACTTATTTACTTTTAAATGATCAAGTTTTTCTGATGTGTTAACGCTTAGTGCACTAGTCTAGTTCATAAACGACTAACATTGAATTGAATTCACTTGATTTCTTGACAATTCTGAGTTGATATCGCCTGTAGGTCATTCCATGCTTCATCCATTGAAATCCTATGATCTTTAACACTAGAATCAACATATTTCCTTTTGACTGAAGGTCTTCTAATTTTTATTTCTTCACGAAGGCTTGAACATGTTAATAAACTTCTTTCCGTGACTCTGTTATGAACTTCAATCTTCAAGATCTTGTTTTGATTCTTTGTATTTATCATGTCTTCAATATTCAGGATTTTTGTGCTTCATAGATTAATGTTATTTCTCTGTTTCTTTTCCTTGTTGAGTTATATTCCCTCTATTACATATTTTGNACATTATGCTTTACAATCTCCCCCTATTTGATTGTTAGAGTTCGACAAGCAAATCCCTAGAGGATAACTCAACTGAAAATGAAGAAAAAGTAAAGTACTGAAAGCAGGAAATAATATTAATAACATTCTGGATTAGATATTACAATTCTAGATTTCTTTGAATGGAAATACAAAAACAAGAAGTGTTCCTCTCGCCTGAACATATAATCTATGTCTTCTTGGTTCTTGATTTCCTCTGTTTCTTGTCTTGAGCTAGGGCTTTCTTTGTCTTTGATGATCTGGATTGATCTGAAGATTTGTCTTTCCTTTCTTGTGCATGCATTTGCTCTACATCTGAGATTTTGAGTTTATCCAAGTCTCTTGCTTCATACTCTAGTGAGTTAACAGGTTCAGGGTCCTCTAGTTGTTTTAGTAACATTCGGAGATAGACTAGATTCTCCAATTTCTTGAAAGCATCAAACAACAAAGATGTTTTCTTTGATAGAACAAAGACAGTTATCCTTTTTGGATATTCTGCACTCTCTTTGTGTTGTTGACTCTTTCAAATTCCAGTCTGAACATCAGTTTGTCACCAATTGGCTGAAGGGCAAGTTTATCATCCTTGTTGGTAGAGAACTTGACTCTTCTTAGGACTTCCAGAATATCATTAGAAGAACTTTGACCAAATGAAGAGATTGGTATCTTGGAAGTTACCTTAGTGGTAGGATTGTAGATTATGTACTTCCTTCCTCCATCATCAACACATGTACAAGGTTCTGAGTCTTTAAGTAGCTGAACTTCTGGAACTTGCTTTCCTTCTGAATCAGTCACCCATACTAGATAATCATAAGCTCGAATAGTTTTTCTCATTTTCTTCTCATCAATTGTCATATGATGATTTACTCTGAAAGCATATAGATCTTCTGCAGCTATCAGGTCTTCCTTAGTTCGTCTTTCTCCCTTGTGTCTGAGACGGCTTTCAATGTATGTCAGCCAAGAGTATCTTGTCCTTCTGGATGTTGTTCCGAGAGTGTCATATTCTGTAGTCTCTCACTATGATAGTACTTGATGACTCTAGGCATTTTTTGAGCCATAGGGGAGAATTTCTTGATATATGAGACTATGAGTTCCCTTAATAGCTCATTGATTCTATGTTCACCAGAGATGACTTTTCTTTTGAGGACGGATAATTCAACAATGTTCATACTGTAAAACATCTTGGTTGACAGCCTCTTTGATCCAATATCTTTGAAATTCACGTACATTATCCAACATGTCTTGAGGGCAGCAGCAGAGACGCTTGTGATCCTCTCGTCCAGGTTGTGATAAAACTCATGGATATCTGGATAAAGACTTCTGTATTCCCTGATGGCGTCCATTATTATTCTGTCATCATTCTTCTTTTCTCAGTTGAATTCAGTTTCTCCAAAACTTCTTCTGGCTGAAACCCACTCTGGGCCTACTTGCCTGCTGATGTCAATCTCTCTAGCTTCCCTTACTTTCCTTTCCTTGGCCCTTCTTAACCTCGACCTCTGTCTAGCAATATGATCTTGAGCTTCCACGAAGTTGTTGTTAATAATCTCATTGATCAGGGCAAACAAACAATCATTAAAGAATGCATCCTCATCAGCAAACTCTTCTTCTTCATCAATCTGCTTATCAAATGGATTTTCATAGCTAGGATCTGCCACTATCTCCCCTTCCTCTACTTCTCCATTTAAGGCTTGGGGTTCATTCTGAGACTGACCTCTTACATTCATGCACTACAAGAAAAATCGAATGACACGACGTGTTTCCACCGTTGTCTGATATGCTAAATTTCCGTTGAGTATGGCGATGCCGTCTGACACGCGCATCAGACAACGCTTCGAATCTGTTGTCTAAAGCTTTGAAGACAACACAAATGACTTAAATTACATTGTATAATATCCAGAAACAACAATGGTTTCTCTAAAAATGGTTGTTAAAGGCTATATAACTCAAGTA
>PHNY01114225.1:13474-26417 GCA_003724115.2 Anethum foeniculum | reverse complement strand
GGACATTTATTAATCTAATAATTAATATCGCAGTAATTAAGATTAAATAAATTATAAATGAATAATCGATAGAACATTAATATTAATAATCCAAATGTCTTACATCAAAAACATAATAGTGGTGTCTCTAGGGCACAAACACTAACACCAATATCAACCAACTACAAACTCATTAACGTAAGTAAACTACAAATTTTTAATAATTATTGTCAATCGAATAAATTAATATTTGTATTTCAAGTGCACTATTATTGATAAAACTAAGATAATTTATAAAAATTCGTTACAACTAAAGTACAACTAAAACGCAAGTAAACTCGACTTTAAGAGTATTTATATGACTTATGCGGAAGTCAAAGGAATATGCTCCTTAATACAATTAGAACAATTATTCCCAATTAGAGAATAAAAAAAAGTTTTACTAAATATAATCATAAGGTCCATATTACAACAAATACAACAAATATTTAGGAAATTTCAAAATTTAATTACAACCAATATTTTTAATTATTAAAATAGGAAAAAAAATTGACCTTATGATACACCTGAATTCCGATGTCAACTAACAATTAACAAGACTTTTAGTGAATTTATAAAATTTATAAAGTACACGCTTTTTTTTCATTTTTAGTGAACTTAATATTCCCATTTTTTTGGATATGTTATATTTCAAAAATATTCCTACCAATATTATAGGTACGTTAATAGTCCCAATATCAATCAACTACAAACTCATCAATGTACAATAAGTTGTATAGTAGTACATCTCCCACTATCTCACCATATACTAAAATTTGGATCACTTTTTAGTCACACGAGCCTGGAGATATTTTGATTTTTTAATAATTATTCTCAATCGAATAAATTGGGAAATATATTACAAGTGCACTATTATTCATAAAACTAAAATAATTTATAAAAGTTCGTTACAACTAAAGTAAAACTAAAACGTAAGTAAACTCAAATTTAGGAGTATTTATATGACTTATGCAGAAGTCAAAGGAATATGCTCCTTAATATGATTAGAACAATTTTTCTCAATTAGAGAATAAAAGTAAGGTTTTACTAAATATAAATTTATAAAACGGATAAGTTGAATTCCCAAATTATTGTGACATAGAACTAAGAGACGCAGATCTTAAATATTTATAGGTGAACTTATTTCGTTTGATAAGTTGATCATGAAACAAATTATTTTAGGTACAGTTCGTGTATTTTTTGATATTGAAATCCATGGTATTTGAAGTGGAATATAACTTAACCAAAGTACAATGTACTACGCTAAATCAAAATAATCAAACCCAAACGCAGCTAAAGCTAAAAAACATATTTTTGGACACCCTTTTACAAAAGAAAGCTATTTACTAGTAGGAAAACAAAAATTGCCACGCTGTATACATATCCTAAAGGAGTGACTTTCTAATACAAATCATCTCTCAATTTTTAATCTTCAATTTTAAAAATATACCTGCTGATAGTTGTTTGAGTTGCTAATTAGTACGAAACATAAAAAGCAATAATTACTGATAAACACAATAATATATTTATGTTGTAATTTGATACTCTTGAGTAGTTGGACCAAACTTAAACACAAGCGTGTATACACGCATCAGCTGATTTGTTTGACAGAGTTTTAGATTTCCCTGCCTTACTTCAATTGGACAGCTAAATTCAGATCTTAACAGTGTATTATTACACTAACAATGCATTGCAAAGTCTACTGTAAAGCAGATCTAACCATAACATCTATAGCTAACAACTAATTCAACACTAACTTCTTTCAAACAAGGCACTGTATGAACTATTTGAGAACTGTCTGTTAACTTCAACCTTAACTGTGGTAGGAACTGTAGCAAGGGTATTTGAAACTGTGACTGACATTATTCGTGACAGTAGTCACTTAGTATAAACACCAGACACTTAAGACCTACATGATGCACCTTCAATTTCAATCTTTTTAGTGGCTCGAAAAAACTTACATTGAATGGAAAACAGGCATAGGTTCGTACATACTGCTATTACTCTGTAGCCTCCATCCATTTACATTAAGAAACCAACTCAATATTTATACCACACTTTACTATATATCAAGATTGAATAGTAACCTTTCAATTGACTAAGTCAATAACTTTTAGATTTGCATGTGTGGGAACGTAGTTCATAATAAGTGCTTTAGAAAATAAGACCAGAAACAAATAATAACAAAGTACCAAATGTCATCCATATTCCAATAACGCATGTCCCAAATACATAAACTAAACATAGAAATCTCATAAACAGATTAATTAGAAAACAAGTTCCAAACAATAGCACGCAGGCTATCATCATAATAACATAATAATAAAAACATAACGACGACAAAAGGCTTAAAAGACACCATTAACCGTCAAAAGCTAACTTAAACACCTTTGTTGAATAACTTCCTGAGCTGAAATATTTCCAACCTAAGGAGATTGATTTCCACGCCAAGCAGTTCTTGCTGTTTGTTGAAATTCGCAGTATACTCCTGATGCGAAATGGTGAGCTGTTCATGCTGCTGAGCCAAGTTGGACAAAACCACATTCAGATTCGTTAAAGACTTCTCAATATTCTCCGAGTACGCAGGCTGATAGTCCTCTATGGCCTTCATCTCTGGATCAGACTCATAAGAATAGGTTGCATGTGATAGTAGTGCATCGACTCTGTAACATCATCTCACATATAAAGTAAACACAGTATTAGAAATCGTATATCGTAAAAACAAAATAATAAAATATATTGAATAAAAGAAAATGTTGAAGACATAAACTTCTTAACCTGTTGGATGAAGAACCAGCCATATTGTTGATCTTAATACTTTCAAAGTACAGAGTACAATGTCTGTTCAGTATAGAGTTTAGAGGAGTAATATAGATGTAAAAACTGAATATAGTAGTAGTCTATATATAACAGTGCAATACAAAGAGGTTACTAATAATTATTAGGTAGCTGAAAAGTCTAATCTTCAGGCATGCCGTGTATGTGGGTACAGATACAGAGCGTTTCGTATACAACACCGTAAACTAATCATGATACCGTGCCCCTCGATTGACGTGTATGGTTATCTGTACTTAACAATACCCAAAAAAAAGATTTTGTTTTATGCATGGAATAGAGAAATTGTACATATGTGCGAATATACTTTGGGGATATTAGAAACGATCGTAATTTTGAAAACTATGCAATCCTATGCATTTAAATTTTTTTTAAAAAAATATTATTTAAAATATATTCTATTGTCACATAGATAAATTTCACATAACGGTTTGTTCAACTTTAAGCAAATAATCAAGAGAATGGATTACGAGTAATGTTGTTATGATCTGCACAAAACATACTACGTTGATAATTTATTAAGGAATACTTTAAAGCTATAAAATGGATAATTTCAAAGCAAATATGTTTTACTTATAATATTTGTGGGTGAACTCATTTCGTTGTATAAGTTGATAATGAACAAATTTTTTGGACTTTACGGTACATTGTTTTTGATAGCGAAATTAGTGGTATTTTGAAGTCGAGTATAATTTAACACAACATATAACGTGTAATATTATATCAAAGTAATTTGATATCTCTTCGAATTTATAAACGCACGAAAAACTCAAAAAGAATTTATACCGTAGGGCATCTCCCAAACTCCAACCATATACTAAATTTTGGATCACTTATTACTACACAATTAGAGTTATTTTCATATTTTAATATTAAGGTAACTTCTTTTTTTAAAAAAAAAATATTAAGGTAACATCAACTTATTTGTTTTGGATCACTTATTAGACTATATTAGAGTTATACAATCAACTTCCAAAGCCTGCATCTAATTAGACTATATTAGAGTTATACAATCAACTTCCACACTTATTCTCAAGTAATTTATTTTGGACTATATTAGACTACAAGTAAGGTTCTTAGGATCTATACGTTTGTACCGTAAATAAAGTAAAACAAAATTTATGATATTTAGGAAATTGAATATTTTTAATTACAAAAACTCATTTTACTTATTAAAATTCAAATATTTGTTCTTGGAACAATTTAAATTTATAAAACGAATAAGTTGAAGCGCAAATTATTGTAACGTAGATTTAAGAGATGCAAATCTTAAATATTTGTAGGTGAACACATTTTACTCTATAAGTTGATAATGAACCAAATAATTTTACTTTATGGTACATGTATTTTTGGATAGTGAAATTAGTGAGATTTCAAGGGGAGTATAATTTTAACAGAACTTATAACGAACATCGTTTTAACAATGCAATTTTGAATTTATTCAAATTTATAAAACATATAATTTCGTAAAAATAATTAGTACGGTATGTCATGTCCCAAACTCCAACCGTATACTAAAATAAATGTTATTATATTTAGGAAATTTCGAAACTTAATTACAACTAATATTTGTACTAATTAAAATACAAATATTTGTTCTTGGAATGCTTTAAATCTATAGGTACGGATAAGTTGAAGGCGCAAATTACTGTAACGTAGATTTAAGAGGCCAAATCTTAAATATTCGTAGGTGAACAAATTTTGTTCTATAAGTAAATAATGAAACAAATTATTTTACTTTACGTTACATATATTTTTGGGTAGTGAAATTAGTGGGATTTGAAATGCAGTATAATTTAACAGAATTATAACGAACAACGTTTTAAAAAAGTAATTTTAAATATTTTCAAATTTATACAACACACACACAAGTAAAAAAAATCTGTACCGTATGTCATGGCCCAAACTCCAACCGTAAACTAACATTTTGATCACTTATTAGTCCACGTAAAGTCGATTCAAATTTGTGATACCATTTTCATGTGTACTATATAAGATGTACTAAATAAATAATTCAAGAATATTATATCACAGGACATGAATATTGTGAAATTTTTTAAATCACAATACTTAAAAAATTTGACTAGAAATCAATTTATTTACTCTGCTATGTACAAGTCTACACATGAATATTAACTTTTATATCAGCCAAAAATATTACTACTACTCCGCAAATCATCACTTTACCAATCTTGAGCACTGTTGCAACAGCCACAAAAGGGGAAGAAATTAATTGCAGATCTACCTTCTTAAGTGGTAGGCAAGTTCAGCCATAAACTCCACCAAACATATCTACGGTATGTAGCATGACTACCCAGGGTTGGAATTGAATTGTTTAGCTTTCAATGCTCTAACATTACTACTTTGTTCAGGTTATCATGAACCTGTTGCTGAACGAGTATGAAATTTTTACCAGAATCGACACCACAACTTATGACTGGAAGTGCAGGGCCCGCATTCAGACAAAATGGAAAGGAATCAACAAGGAAACAAAGGAGTACTTGGGAACAAACCTAATTTTTCTTGATGACTCGGTATACATTTGTTTAAAATTTTACTACTATGTAGATTTATTCCTAATAAACTTTATGTTGAGATAATGAATGAAACTGTATTTATTGTAAAACAATAGAATTCATGGTTTCATAAGCTCCAAACTGGATGAGGAAATGGCTGAAAATTTGAAAGAAGGAGAAATATACATTTTGTCCAATTTTAAGGTCAAAAAGTACATAGGTCATGAAACTTACAGTCCCCTCAAATTTGACAAGCACATACTCTTTACTGAGCACACAAAATGTCTAAAGGACTCTTCCTTAGGCCTACCCATAGACGCTTATGCCTTCGACCTGTTGGCCTTGGAAGAGATTCCAAAGCATGCAGACGATAATCGCTTCCTTTTTGGTATTTAAAATTTACATTTGTGATCATTTTTTTAATTGCTTTTTCATTTTTTTTCAAATGTTAACAAGTTTTACTTAAATGCGTAGACGTTGTTGGTATAGTGGAGAATACACGTCCAATTATCAGCACAGTTAAAATTGATGTCGAAATAAGAAGGTTCATTTTTGACATTACTGATGGAAGGTTAGTTACGTAGTACTAAATGACCATATACTTTTATTTATTCATAGGAATGATGAATGACAAATGTTGTACTCTAATTTGTAATTTTAGCAACTTTTCTAATGTCACATTGTTCAATGAATTTGGCGAACACTATCACAAGATTTTGGAAGAAAAATCAGATCAACAAGTTGTGATTATTATCTCAGCAGCAAAAATTCACAAATACGAAGGTCTGCAATAATACAGTTTTGGTATTCATTTCTTTAAAAATATAACATAACTGTCTAAGATAATGAACAGGTAGAGTGAATCTTATCAATTTCCCAACAACAAGGATTTATGTTAATCCACAACACTATAGTGTCCCTAGGGCTGAAAATGAACAGAGCTGTTCGTGAACAAAACTCGGACTCGGCTCGTTTAAGTCAACTCGGTTGGGCTCGTTTTCTTAAACGAGCCGATCTTGAATATGAAAATGAGCTCGGATGAGTAAACGAGCCTAGCCGAGCTTTTTGTCTGTTCGGCTCGTATTTGCCTAACTCGACTCGGCTCGGATAAAGTGTATATATATTAAAAATGGTAAATTTTTACTAATCACTTGTATAAAGATTTCAAATTTTTTTCCACTAATTTAAGACAATTTTTTTTACATATTTTACTTATTATAGAGTAAAGTAGACGAGAGTTTTGGAGTTATCTTGGGGATTTGATAAAGTGAAAATGTGAACTGAAATTGCAACAAACAGACATAAACTAAGTACTTGTACTTCAATTAGGTGGAAATGAAAAAATTATCTCTTGCTTATAAATATTAATATTTTTAATCTTAGGTACTTGTACAATCCTAATTGTGACTTGGGTTTATTTTTTTTTAATTTTTTAATTTTTTATAGAATAATTAACCCAAATTCGAATTTTACATCGTATTAAAAAATGTAGACTAAGAAACAAGTGTAGAGTGTGAGTGTGAGTATACCGTTGTAAGATAAGACTGGTATTTGATCTCGATATAACTTGTAAAATTATAAATTTTACTTTAAGATTGGTCGATCAAAAAATATATGCGAATTATTAGTAGACAACTCGACTTTGTTCGAACTCGGCTCGAGTTCGACTCGGCTCGGTTGTTCGTGAGCAAACTCGTGCTTGGCTCAGGTTCGGCTCACTAATTAACGAGCCGATCTTGAACATCACTTTCGGCTCGGTTATTAAACTCGGCTCGGCTCGGCTCGGTTTAAAAAAAAATTAAGCTCGGCTCGGTTCGGACAGAACTCGGCTCAGCTCTGTTCGTTTGCAGCTCTAAGTGTCCCCCAATTGAAAGATATGTAAGTATTATATCTTTATAATGTATATTGATAGTAATATGTTACAACACTTGATGAATCTTTCATTATGTAGTTATCTACATCAGCCAATATTAGAAATTTCCAGTGAAGAAGACGAGCTGTCCACCAATTATGTTTCGGTTGCAGAACTCCAAGCATTAAATCCTGATGTTCGCGAGGTAACTTCTGCAGAAGAATAAAATCAATACAAAAATTAAATAAGACATAACTCAATAATCTACGTTTTCTTATATATATATATATTTAATGCAGAATTGTTATAAAGCTTTTTTTTAGCAGAAACACTATTCACTGAACGTTACCATTAAAAAGTTTGATGAGAAAGGTACTTGATACTTTGCTCGGTGCGGAAGGTGTGACGTAGAAATATTTCCAGAAGCAAACAGGTACAAATGTGGTGATTGTAAGCGGATAATTCCACATCCAGACAAGAGGTAAAAAACTATTTAAGTCAATGTAGCTTTACATTAGTACATCACTTCAATTCGTTTATCAAACTATACAGATTCCGAGTCTTTGCTTACTGTGCTGACAAAGCGGGGTGTGTTGGAATTATATTACCAAATACGGAAGTTCAAAAACTTATAGGGATATCGGTGTTCGATATTCATGCAGAATACCCTGAGATTTTCATTTCTCAACTATATAATTACTGTATAAAGTATTTAAAACTGCTCAATAATCTTATTAATATATGTCACTATTCAAAATCATAGGAAAACACCGACGAACCATTCCCAGAAGTCATCAAGCAGTTGAAGAATGAGACTTATAAGATCACAGTGAAGCTTAACGAAGATAATATTAAAAATGGATCAAAGGTCTACGAAGCTGTAGAAGCTCAAAAGAGAAGACTGGAAACTTTTCGCCTAACAAATCAGGATAGGATGAAGCAGAGGAGATGTCATTCATCAGTGTAAATTACTTGACCCAAAAAACAATTCCTAAAGTTTTGATGAATAATAACTAATGAAAAAAATTAATTCTTTAGGATAGTATATCAACTGTAGCAACTACTGAGAGTCCAGGTACCGGGCAGTCTACCACCCAGAAACGACAAAAATGCCATGCAAATATATCTCCTTCAGTAACCTTGGATGATAATTTTCCACTCAAGCTATACAAGAACATTAAGATTGAAAAGGTAATATAAGACGGTGTTAACAATATTACTGGAATGTGGTAAAAATTATATATCGTAACAAAATATTTTTGATAGGTTTGTCTATGCAGATTTGATGGCAGACTATACCGCTGGCTATGAAGTTTTGTTGTTTCATTTTGCTGTGTAACCATACTTCTATGTTACTGTCATTTGCTTTTGTTGTATTTTAACATTTTCGACTACCGCTGGTTTAACATATGAAATTGTAGACATTCTATATGCAATGTCCTAATATGATTTCTTATTAAAAAATCTTAGTATTATGTCTACAAAGTGGTGGTTGAGCACATTAATAACAAACAATAGCTTTCAACCAATATTACAGTTCAATCTATATTACATCAAATCAAAACAACACAAGGTCAGTACAAACCTAAAGTTAAACCCACCAAACAAAGTGTAGGCAAAATGTCTTCAAAAAAATAGACCCCATCGCAAACCTGAAGAAAGGGAAAACAGATTGGAAGATTAAGGTAAATATTATCAGAAATTGGAGAGGACTATCACAAACCGGAGAACAGTTTAAATGCTTCAACGTATTGCTCATCGACCAACAGGTACAACAGAGGAACATAAAATTTATATCCTTTGTACACAAAACAACTTAAGCCTAATCTGAACCGTTGCAGGAAACTAAGATTCATGCCTTCATCCCCGTCAAATGTGCTGATCAACATGAACTCGACTTGCGTTGTGGAAAAGTCTGCCTCATAACCAACTTCTTTGTTCAACAGTACAAACATGATGAGAAATTCAGACCTGTTCAAAATGACATACAGCTCATATTTTCAAACAACACCAGGATTAGAGTCCTTGATAAAATGACTGAAGACTTTCCTCTTGACTCTTTTGATTTTTACGACCACAGTGAACTGAAACAACTTGCCAACAACACCGCCTACCTACTTGGTAAACATTTCATAGCTTAATTTGTAGTTTTTTTTTTAATATTTCTCTCAAAAAAGAAAATTGTTTAAGTACAAGTTATATATTTTATTTCCTCTATGAAGACGTTGTAGGTATAATTCAGAACCAGGAAATGATCGAACTGCGAGAATTGAGTAACAGGCGCGGGAAAAAACAGAAACAAACCAAATTCAGTATAAGTGATGGGAGGTATGTTTGACTTATAGTCTTTTTTGCTAAAAAGACTATGTTTGACTTATAGTCTTTTTTGCTTTCATTTGTTATTGTGTTAACAAATGATTTACAATGCAGTTCAAGCATAAACGTAACAATATGGGACTCAATGGCTGAAAGATTCTACCACAACTTGCTTGAACAAAAAGAAACACCAGTCATAATAATTTTCACTAGCTGCCGATGTGGACTTTGGAATAGTATATACAACAAACTTCTAGAAGATCATAAATTATTTTTCAAAATGTATTATTTTCTAGCATTGATAATGCTTTGTTTTCAAACAGGTGAAGTTGATTTGTCCAATGTTGGAGCCACAGAATTCTACCTCAACCATAAACATCACAGCGTTGTACAAATCCGAAAAATGTAAGATCAATACAGTCGTTTATTATAGTATTCAAAAAATCCGAGAAACAATTAAAAACTACTGATTTGCTTAACTGAAATATGCAGGTTGGCAACACCAAACTTTGCAAACAAATTCAGCCAAACAATGAGAAAGAAAACTACAGAAATGCACACAGTGGTTGAAATTAAGAACCTTGGACATGAATACATTGAGGTATATATGCTCTATTATTAATCTTAAGAATTCACTTCACAAAAAAATTAACAAAGGCTGGAATTACTATGATATAGGCCAATGTTATTCTCCACGCTACAATTAGTTATGTTGATGACACAAAGCCATGGTTTTTCTATGAATGCATTGGCTGTGAGAACAAGATAGAAATGGAAAATGGAATGTACTGGTGAAACAACTGCAAAAGAAGAATTCCACACCCACCAAAAAGATTTACAACAACAATCTCTGTTTTGGACAACAGTGGTCAAATTGAAATAGAGTTGGAAGACCGTGAAGTATGCATCCTGGTAGGAAAGCGAGCAGAACAAGTATTCCAAGAGGTACAGAACTACATTACTATGAACAGACCATTCGGTTTAATAATTCGACAACTAATTGTTTCTTACATTGTGCCACAAAATGAAGCAAAACAAAAGTACAGCCTTCCCAGATATTATTAGAATGCTGAAAACACTTCAAATAACTGCCAAACTGAAGATAACAGAAAAAAATGTTGAAAATGAAACAAACACGTACATGACAACCAACATATGCCACAGATTCTACTTCCCAGAGCAGGAAACAGATCAGAATATGCAAATATCAGCATCAGGGGTGTATATATATATATATATATATATATATATATGCACGAATTGTACACAAATTCACCATAATATCATATAACTTATTGGTTGTAATACAGCCGTCAACTTCTACATATCACATAGAGGGGATTTTGGATCTCAACTTTCACTGACGTGTACAAAAAGGCAAGAAAAATGGAAACAAGGGATGAAGGGAAGAACAAATTTTCAATTCAATGTCCAAAAGACGGATTATGTAACCAATTATCTTTTTTTTTTCCAAAAAAACAACAAAATATGTAATATTTGTCAAAGACGAAGTTAACAATGACTTATTATAAGTAAACTAAAATATTTCATGCATATTTTAATTTAAACACCAAGCACCGCGGGCTTAAATACTTGTATTAAGATTATCATACTAAAAATTTAATTTGTTCTAAAAAATATTTTAAATTATAAATTATAATTTACCTTGTAAATGTGTGATTTTTATTTTACTTTTTCTTTTAGTAATTTGTAAATATTGTAACATGGATTCATATATTTTAAATTTTATATTCATGTATCAAACTATTATATTAAAATTTGATTTTTTAAAAGAAAATTATAATTTATAAGTTGCAATTTACCAAACACACGACAAACTTATAACCAACTTATAAGTAAAATTATCCAAACACCTAAACAACTTATAAGAAATAATTTACATATTGCTTATATTACACTTTCTAACTTTATGTCATAAGTTACTTTTGTTAAGAAACCCCAAACGGGCCCATAGTAACACCTCTTCCGTTCATGTGATAATGTGATACACATTTAGGTAATGCGTGTCTCTGTTTTTTTTGTTTTTTTCTTAATTTTTTTGCTTCAAATGCAAACACGTATTAGATTGGTATTTTTGGCTAGAAATTTCAAAAGTGGTATTCTTGTCATAAAATTTTAAAAAAAATGAGTTGGCTATCACATACAAAAACTTAAAATTTTAAGAAATATTTTAATGTGTTGGTAGGAGTTACCTTTTTATATAACTAGTTATTTAAGCCGATGTAATAGTCCGAACTTTTCGAACTATTAATTCTAAATCAAAACCAAAATAAAATTCAATTTAATAAACCAAAATCTATTGCAATAATAACTATTACAAATGCGCAGCAAAAATGATGGTCCAAAAGTCAATCTACTCTAAACCTAACCCACCAAAAGTAATGACCTATACAACCCACCAAACAACTAATTGATCCTACTAGTAGGGCCAAATAACATATACACATATAAGAGAATACAAAATATAATACAGTACGATATGATAACGATACAAACACTTTCGATACAGATTCATATTCTTATTCGATACATACTATAAAATTAACACATAAACAACAGTAACTTAAAACCCATGATTCATACCACGACCACTACAGCCCGGTGATAACGGTTCTAAATTTTTAGAAACTTGTCACTACAACCCGATGATGACTCGGTCTTATGTTCTTATTCGATATTTTCACAAACTATGACATGAATCAGAGATCCAAAATTATCGTTTAGACATCACACATAAACAACAATACATATATTGTAATACATAATAATTTCAAATATATCATCACGTAACCCAAATTCTGATAAACAAATAAACACACATAAAATATAATCTTGAAAACACTAGCAAGATCGATCGGAAACTTACCTCAATTTTGATCAGATCTGATTTTAGCCTTTTTGATCCTCTAAACGATGTTTTCTTCAGAAACTCAAAACGTGAAAGTTGTAGAGAACAAAAAGACCTTTCCGAAAAGTTCAGAATCAACGAATTCCGACTTACGATAAATAATCTAAGGTAGAAAATTTTTGGTATATTAATAATCTACGACTTATTAATATGGTAGAGAAATTTTGGCAGAATAATAAGATGCTAATTTCAGTTAAGGGGAAAATTTAGGGGAATATGAGATAATTGATATTTTTTCTATTTAATAATTCAAAACTTTGTGTTAAAGAGAAAGTTTAGGAAAATATAAGGTAATTGTAATTTTAATATTCATTAATTCAAAAAATTAAGAAATATGGAAAAATGGATGAAGACGATACGAGAGGCGTCACCTCACCGCACTTGTCTTCTCCTTTATATAAGTATACTAGTTTACTAAGCCTACCAAGCCTGTTATATTATCACTAGTCTTCATATTCATTAATTATTTAACAAATG
>PHNY01114216.1:3755-13886 GCA_003724115.2 Anethum foeniculum | reverse complement strand
AAACTCAATACATAAATTTAAATAATAAAATTCATATTTTTGTAATTATAATAAAAATATTTCCATATGATAATATCTTTATAATGAAATGTGAGACGGTGTCGTGAGGCATCGTCGAGTAATATATGTTATATAATTAGATAGAGTTAACTTACAAACTTTTTAAAATTTTACTCTGTTACGAATTTTTGAATCTTTTAATAAATATTAAGATTTTTCTAAAAAATAAACAAAGGGAGCACGCGAAGCGCGGGCATAGGTCCCTAGTTTAAAAGGAAAAATTACATGAACATTGATCACAGAAATAGTAATAAACTTCGGAACTAGGACAATTTACCTCTATTTGGTTAGTTCTTTCGAGAACAAAAATGGATTTAAAACCATTAATGCAATCTGAAAAATAATTAATGGACTAAAATACAATTAAAATTTTTATTATCACACTTTCAAGAATCAAAAACTGCTAAAACTATGTATGTCAGGGCTTAACTCTGAAAACTTGTCTAGGACAATAGAATGGAAATAGATATGAACATGAGATGTGGCCTACCATTGTCCCGTTTGGCAAAAACTGCTTTCCACTTATAAGTTACTTATTTTTTTCAAAATTTCATTTTTTAAAATTTTTTTTCAAATATAAATATTTATTATAAGAATTGAAAATCAAATCTTATTTTCAAAATGAAAAATAAGTTACTTATTTCCAGAAAAAGTACGTCAAAAATAAGATTTGTCAAACGGGCCCCATACGAGCATGTGTATTATATTTGTATATGTCGTATCAAGTAAAGTAAAAAAATATAAATAAAAATGGATACAATAACGTAACGCTATTGCATAGATTGAGGATCACAATTGCATAAATTGAGGTTGTTCTAGTGTGTTATTTCAGATTATTATTTTTTTTATCATATTAGAGATATTGAATTGGTCAGCAAAATGTGACTGATGCTTTAACAAATTAAAATATTTTTATTAGTAAAACAGGATGCTATTGCGGCTTTTCGAGTTCTAAGAAGTTTTTAGCTTATAGCAGATTTTTGGTTTTAAAATGAATCCAAACTTATTTACTGGTTATCATTTTTAACTGGAAAGTTGGAGAAGTGTACTTTTCACCCCTCAAATCCCAACTTATTCACTTCGATATTAGGCTGTAATTTGGGTCGAGTGGGCGTACTTCGAGCCGGGCGTAATTGGAGCCGGAGTTAATCGAGTAAAGACGGCTCATTTAACTATTGAGCATAAATCTTTGCCCGAACTCGACTCGTTTAATTTCACGAGTCGAGTCGAGCCAGCTCGTTTAGCTAAACGAGCCGGTTTTAACGAGTCGGGCGAGCCTGCTCGTTTAATTTTACACTTAATTGAGCCTAAAACTCTAGCCGAACTCGGCTCGTTTAATTTTACGAGTCGCGTCGAGCCGGCTCGTTTAATTTTACGAGTCGCGTCGGAACCTCTACCCGAACTCGGCTTGTTTAACTAAACATGACATATAATATTTCAAATATATTTCAAATATATTTCATAAATACTAGCCTATAACCCGTGCAATGTACGAGCTGATTTTAATATTTGTAATCTTATTGGTAATATTACTTTTTTTAATTATAAAAAAAGTGAATTATAAAAGTTAAAAAATTAAATATAATAAGTATGTATCTTTAAAATCAATGAACTTAATGATATAAATATTTTACAAACATTCTTTCGAATTACATCGTAAAAGAGCAAAAACTCTCTCTCACTCCTAGGGTTTTGAGAGTCGACTCGAGTTCTGTCATCACTTCTCCGCCTTCTAATCCTTCATCCTCCTCCCCTTTCGCTCTCCCATACTCTATTTTAATTATCAATTTGTTCAATAAAACCGAGATCTAATTATTTTTGGAGTAGATCTTGTTGAGTACCTTGTTATCGAGGTTGTACCCATCTTTTTGGGATGTTAATGTTTTATGTTTTGATGGTTTTATGTGCCCTGTCACGGGTTTCGATTGTTTTTCTGAAAAGAATTTATATGATATTTTGGGAGTTCTGGAAGACTCGCATCGAATCTGGGACAATGGTGGATATCGCAATTTATATGATATCAATTTATTTTTCACAACAAAAAATTGTTCATATTTTGGGGGTATTTGTTACTCCAATATCAATTGATGTAACTGATGGTTTTGAACATTGGACACTTATGTGAAGGTCAATTGTGATGCTACTAGTTTCACAACTGGTGTAGGTTTGATTGCTCAAGATGTCATTGTAATACTTTTTATATCGAAGAATTTTAATATTTTATGTGTTAAGCAGTCTGAAAACTAAACGACTGTTGGTTTACAGTTCAGAGATTTGTTCCGACTGGGTTCCTATGTTTTAATAAATCTCTTGTTTGTTCGTTAAAAAAAATGATATAAATATTTTTTTTCAATTTTATGTTATTAAAAAATTCAAGCTTTAGGCCGTTAAAATATTAAAACATTAATGTTCAGAATTTCCTTTACATTACATCTAATTGGTTTTCATATATTTATTTTAAATTTAACACTCGTATCACACTTCTATCTATACTATTATATTGAAATTAAAGCATTAAAAGTTTTGATAGTAGTTTGTTCGCGTGTAATTTAGTAACTTAAATCCTAACCGCTGAATTTTTTTAACTAAATTAATGATAACAGTTAAATATAATACTAAAAGTTATTATTTACTAACTCTTGGATTCAAATCCCGCTAACCGCTTAAGTAATTTTAAATTAAAATATTAGGATTAAAAAGGTATAATTATTTTAAAATATACAATAATCAAAATTGACGTATATATATATATATATTGGAAAATTATAATATGCAATAGTCGTGTTTCGTATGCGTTTCTTCTTTAAAAAAATAATATGAAAAAAAGGGTGTTTTTAAAAATTATGAAAATGAGTACTTATATTTTTAGTAAAGTGCCCTGTATAGGCGAGTTATTGAAATGTAATAAAAGACTATTAACATGTATTTAGTTAATATTTTCAGATTTTTTATTTAATTTATAAGGTTAAGTAAACTCTTTCCTCAATTAACACGCTTTATCAATTAGATTCTAATTAATGATATAATATTAGAAATTTTAATTAAAATTTAACTAAAAAAATCATACAATATTAAAAACAATCTAATAACCGACCAATTTACTATTTCAACTTTATCAATTCGATTCAAATTAATGATATAATATTAACAATTCAAATTCAAATTTAATTAAAAAAATCATACAATATTTAAAAAAGTTTGTGCATCATACGAGTTTTAAACTAGTACATATCTAATAATCGAAATTGATATATTACAATATCTTAAAAAATTATAATTGATTAAGGTGAATTATCTGTTTGATTATAGCAAATTTGAGGATCAATCATCTAAAATTAAATCAAGCTAATTATCCTACTTTCAAGAACGACCCTACATCCAACAGCCAAAAAAAAAATAATTTGCCAGAAATCCAAGAGCTAAAATTTGAGTAAAAGCATGCACGGGAGTTCAACATGCAGAAATTAGTTTTCTCCAAACTCTTAATTCATATAACTTTTCTTCCCATTTAACCTAGCTATAACTTTTACAACCTATACAAGATCTAATTGTATACTACAGAATAATGAAAATAGAATGAAGAATAACCAAAAGAATAATGAAAATAGGATGACACTATCATGTAAAAGTAGCATTGTCTTCGTACAGTAAATTCTATGGTTATTCAAAGAAAAACAATTCATGACTCACCAAAAAACAATTCATGACTCACCAGAAAATTAAAAAATAAAATAAAAATAGCTTGTAAATGGTAATATTTCGATTGAAGTTGATTTTACAATAAAACTTGCAGTGTTGAATACTATTATAGTGTTGAACCCGAGTTGTTCTAACAAAATGCAGATCATAGACCACGAAGACCAAGATTCAGTTACATGAAAGAAGGGATTAATTATCGCCAAGCAAATTACCTTGCCTTCTTGCCGTTTTACAAGAGCAAACAGTTCCAAAATCGATTCTTGAAGCACCCTGTCCAGTCAAGTGGTTGATTCGTTTTCCTCTCCCCTGTGTTGAAAATATAGAACATGGAGTAGAAAAGAGGCCGTGCCAAAACTCCCTGAAGAAGCAACCTGTTGTACTATATCAGTACATCTTGCCTTGCGCCATTAGACCGAAAACTAATCAACAAAGTACCTTAGCTCACCCCAAGCCATGTAAAGATCTATAATCTCACCCTGGGGCACATGATTCCTCTGGTTGACATGGGAACAGTTGCGGCCCGTGAAGTCACAATCACCACTACCATTATAACCACCTGAGATGATGCTCTTTTTTTCAGAACATCCATTATCAAGACATCGATTCATGGTGGCTTCCCTCAAGAAATAAAGAACTTCAACACCACATGTCCAGTAAAGTCTTCATGGAATCATGGTCCTCTGAAAAGCAATATACTCCTAACTGATCCTGCCCACGAGCTCCATATATCAAGCTACCCACCACCACCACCTGTAAGTTCTTCATATTTTTTATTTCATTCTTATCTCCCTTCCATGTCATACAACACCTTCTCTACTAAAAAAGAAACTAATCCGTACCAATTATACATACAGTACTTGCTACTTGAAATTGAATTCATTTTATTCCGTTTCAAAAATAAACACAACGGTTTATATGCAGTAGAACCAAATAATATATCAATTTATAGTTTTATATATAGTGCCTAGTAGAACCTTTAGCCGAAAACAACCTCCCTGGTGCATTTTAAGAATGTAAGGTCTACAAATATCTAACATCTAACACCAGTAGATTCTAAAATAAGAGAGAAGCCTTTATCAAAATGCTAGCGACATGTCTATATTCACACAAGACCTGAATCAGCTTTTACAAAATGAAGGTGGCAAATCAGAGCAATAGAATATGTAAGCAAAATCTCTTTTATCTGATTTTTTATATTCAATATAAAAATATATATGTAGTATAAAGATCCTGGTTTTAAGCTGACAATGCAGGATAGATCCTATATTTTAACACCAATAATATCATGCAGCAACTACAATAGGCTATGAGATGATAAATTTATTGCAGGACATCAATAGGTTAGTGATAGCATCATAAACATGCATATTTCACAAGGCGCCATCCAAATTACGCCATAAAAAATTTCATAATCAACAATATTAAGCAAAATGCGAGTTCAAATATTAAAAAACAAGCTTAGTATTTATGATGCGAAAATGAGATATGAGCAAATTATTAGTTACCAGAAGAACTAAATTAGGAATAACAGGTATGCCAAAATACACATGATTCGAAAAGAACTCATCTTTAATTCCGAATGAGGAGACAGAAAAATGTGCCCCTTGAGATACAGTCAGCAATGATACATAGTTTCCGTCAGCACAATGAGGTTTTCAGGACCTGCATCAACTTCCTATAATATTTCTTCTCATCACTGTGCAATACTCTCAAACAACACTCAAATCAAATCTATAATCTCGTTCCATCTCTTCCTCCTCGCTATCTGATAAATAATCATCGTCAAAATAAAGACTTCCCAACTCTTCCTCTTCAATATTCAACTATTTAACTTACTCCTCAGTCCTCACTCGAACAAGCTCATCCAACACACTATCCAAATCCCTCACCCAATCGAAACCTCCATCGCCACTCCCCTCATCCACAAGCTCATCCTCACTCGTCCTCCGTGGCACTATATAATATTTAATTTTTATATCACACATAAAAAGATTTGTGTATCACATGGAAAGATGTCACAACTTTCAACCATAAACAAAAAAATAAAGTTATATGTCATATGCACAAATATGTTTCTTTCTTAGATAAAACGAGAAAAAAAAAATTAATTAAAATAACTTCGGTACTGTGCTTAAAAAATAATTGATACAATAAAAGTTTAGAACAAAATTACGTTCTTTATTACGATGAATTCCACAATTAGAAATTAGCTTAAAATAATAAGGAGTTTAATTTTTTATTATTACAATATCTTCAAGAGGGCCTCGATCATCTAAATTGGCCGACTACAAAGTCTTGAAAAATTAAAATTTTGACTCAAAACATAGCACCAAGAACTCATAGATTTAATTTAACTATTTTATGCAGATTTCAACTAGCCGGAATTAGCTTTCTCCAAACTCTCAATGCATAAACTTAAACTAAAATAAGATCTTACTATATGACATAGAATAATGAAAACAGAATGAAAGAATGATCATGTACAGATTACATATAATAAAGAATGCTCATATAAAAGTTGTTTTATCTTCATGTACTGAAATTTTTGGAGGTTAAAGAAGAAAACTTTCATGACTAGCAAAAAAAAACTAATTAAGTATACAATACCTTCTTTATAAAACTTTAACTAATTATGTATACACAACTTGTGTATACAGTAGAACAAAATTATATATCAACTCGAACGCAGTGCCTAGTAGCACCTCTAGTCGGAAACAACCTCCCTAAGGGAATCTCCGATGCATCACACTATTTTAGTGTGAATTCTACACCAAAATATACATCAAAATAGTGTAAAAACTACACCAATTTCAACTACAACCCACTTGCACTAAATTTTACACCATTCTTGTACTATATAGGTTATTTTATTGCTAAAGTCCAAAATACAGTACAAAAGTAATAAAGTTGGTGGGATAAAAAAGGAACAAATTTGTTTTTAGCTAAGAAGTACAAGGGCAATGTTGGAATATATAAAAACTCTACAAATTTGGCGTGGCACCAAATTTGGTGTAATTTTTGGTGCTACATCAAAATAGTGTAAGTTTTAGAGTTGGGTTGAAGAGGAATTTACACCAACATGGTGTAAAAGTACAAATTTGAAGTTGGGCTGGAGATGGTCTAATGCATTTTTAGTGTTAGGTAAGGTCTATGTATATCTAACATCTAACCCCAAGGTCATCTACAATCTAAATATAAGAGAAAACCCGACGCGATATCTGCACCAATGTGTTTGATAGGCCCCAATTTATGCATCACTTGACATCCAAAGGCAACACAAGATAGACGTGAATCAGCTTTGCAAAATTAAGGTGCCAAGACAGAGCAACAAAATTACATAAGCAATATATCTTTTCCTCTTTGACCAAAATCATGCCACAGCACTCATTACCAATTAAAAACCTAATGCCTTCCGTAATTATTTTAAAAACTTATAGGTATAAGTCCGCTACTTACCATACAAGAAATGTGTTTACTATTTAGGATGACCTTAAAATTAAAGGTACATAGTCCCCTTCTTACCATATAAGAATTGTATTTCCTATTGAGTATAACCTTTATATCAACTTTGAACAATAATCTCTGACACTAAAATCAAAGAAACAAAATAGAAAAATTGTACAATTACGATTAGCATAAAGAAAAGCACGTGACATCTCTAATAATACGATTGAGTGAAGCAACAAACTGCTGGACAATCTAGAAATACTTTTTAGTTCACTAGTTAATAAGATTTAAATTAGTTACCTTGGATTAATTAGCGTGAGTCATCTCCAGGGTGATTAAAATAAGATAGGATACTAGCAAATATATACCATAAATAACCAGTACATCTACCCTTTATATATATGTGAATAAAAATTCACCTACTGGCTAATGGCTATGAGATAGAAAATAATCCTACTGGTCAAGTTATACAGAGATTTTGTCTCTAGTTTTTTTTGTTGGTTTTGTCGCAACACGCCCACACCTGTTCTAAGGTGTAGAAACTGAATACAGTAAGAATATATTGAAAACCGTTTCAAGTTTTTTTCCTTAATATTCTATATTTGATAAATATGTATCACTAATATCCTGGTTTTAGGTTGTCTATGCAACTATGCATTAGGTTGTCTATGCGACTATGCATGACAAACTGACAATAGCCTCTAACATAAAAATTTTACTGCAGGACATCAGCAGGTTATCCATAGCCTCATGAATAGGACTATGTCTTATCTCACAAGGGAGGCGCCATCTAAATTTGAACTATTACGCTATAGAGAAATTTCTTAATCAACAATATTATGCAATATGTAACTTTAAATATATATAAAAAGAAGCATAAGTTTTATGATGACAATTAAAATGAGATCAGATCAAAGTAACAGTGATCATATGAACTAAATGATACACTGCAATATTATTACGAAAAAAGGTATGCCAACATACAAATGAATTCCATAAGAACTCATCTTCAATTCTAGATGAGGAGACGGAATAATGTACCCCTTGAGATGCAGTCAGCAATCATATATAGTTTTTGTGAGCAAAACGGGGTTCTAAGACCTGCATCAACTTATGAAACTCCTATTTGCTAGACTATGTATTCCCTTTGTTTCTCGTCATTGTGCAATAAACCAGCATGGCCTCAAGATCATTTCATCATCCCAAAAACACTCATATCAAAAATATCTATAATCTCGTCCCATTTCTTCATCCTCACTATCCGATAAATAATCATCATCCTCTTCTTCGCTAACATCATCAAAATCAAAACTTTCCATCTCTTCCTCTTCGACACCCACCTCATTAAACTTACTCCTCACTCCAACAAGCTCATCCAACACACTCTCCAAATCCCTCTCCCCACCAAACCCTCCATCACCACTCCCCTCACCCTCACTCTTCCTCCGCACCACCAAATCCTCATCACTCACCTCCCCGTTCTGCACACCAACCCACGAAACCCACAAATCCGCCACACTCCCCAACGCCCTATCCACATCCCCAACCACAACCGTCCCCAAATTCCCCTCCCTCGCCTTCCTCAACATTTCCCTAAAATCCGAATCATCCGATACCAACACAATCCAATCCACCCCTCTACTCATCGAATGCATCATTTGTCTCTTCACAGCCCAATCCGCCGCTTGTGGCTTATCCTCCACAGTCTTAACATAAACCCCAGCTCTCCTTAACTCCCCCGCCAATCCATACCCACTTTTCGGAGTAATCAACTCTTTCGCAGCCTCATTATACTTAACATTCCCACTTATATACCTCTCCTTAAACTTCTGCCTCTTCTTCCCCTTCAACCCCTTCATCCTATTCAACTTCTTCTCGCGTTCTCTCTCGTGTAAATTCCTAAAATGCTTCTTCAAATCCAAATTAGTCCTACATTTCCTCCCACAAACCCCACAAACATACATTTCACTAGGCCTAATCACACCCTTCTTCTCCAAAATATCCCTATTTTTTCGCTCTCTTCTCTCATTCACAACCCACCTAGGCAAATGAATAAAAGCATGCCTATTAGCATAAGCTGAAAAATCAACCACCTCACCAAACCTTAAAGCGAGGTTTTTCAGACTAATTGCAGCATTATAAGGGGGCCCACGTGGCGGCTTATTGTCTAGGTCCCACAAGATGACAACTTTTTGAGGTTTAGCTGTGTAAATGCCGTCTTTTGTACGGACCATGTCGATTTGAGTGGTGGATGCAGAGAGATTTGAGGTGATTGAGAGACATTTGAATAAAGGGGGTTTGAAATTGAGGTGGGGAGAGTGGAAGATGGGGTTTAATTGGGGTTTGAAGAGGGAGAAAGTGTGGGAATTGAAGAGGGAGAGCATTTATACTTACATGGATAGATACAGAGATAAGATGATGAAGATGATGGTGGTTTTGTGTTGCGTTTAGATGTGCATATCCTGTTTGCGAGTCTGAGTCTCATCAAGTCCCAAGACTACGAAATTTTAAGTGATTAGGGTGCGATTAAATAATTTATCGAAAAAAATATTAACAACACAAGCGGAATAAGTAACTACTACTCCCTCCCGTCCCGCCCAATTCTTTATATTGGAGGACGGGACTCGACACGCATTTTAATGCTCCTATAAAGTATAGTTCCCTAATTTTTTTTAAATTTTTTTTCCTTCTGAATAAAAATATAATTTTTGAATTTCTATTCAAAAAAAGAAAATTCTAAAAATAAATTACGGAACTATATTTTATAATAGCCTTAAAATACGTGCCGAACATGAGAAAAAAACTGTAAAGAAATGAGTGGGACGGAGGTAGTACCTCTTTTCCATTAAATTATATAAATTACTTTTTAACACGTAATACTCATTTAAAATATATTTCCTCTGCCCCTCTGAATTGTATACATAA
>PHNY01114198.1:5687-20923 GCA_003724115.2 Anethum foeniculum | reverse complement strand
ATTGTGCTCACCCTTGCTTTATTTATTAAACCTTTCAGTGCCTGGAGAATATAGTCAATTATTCCGTACTACGAGAATCGGAAGGGGAAGATTCAACCCTGAGATAGCCAGTTCAGAATGGCTAATGCAGAAGTAAGTTGCGTAAGTGCAGCTAGTGTTAGAAAGACTTACGTATAAGTATCGTTGTAAATATAACTTCAGGTAGATGTTGTGTTTACAGTCTGATTAGTACATTTGGTTTGTAATAACTAATGCTACTTTTGTGAATCATTTCTAAGGCTATAACTTGTGTGTGTAAAGGATTTGGGGTCATTTTGTGTTGTATTATTGGATTGTAGAGTTAATGCAGGTAATATATGATTGGACGGTAGCGTAACGACCCAGATTCCTGACCCCGGATTTGGGGGTGTTACAAATTAGTTGATAATAATACACACCACAAATTATTCTCCATACTTCTGAATCGTAAAAATAAAAGACTTGAGATTGATACTGATATCAGTCCTTCACTATGAACAAACTACACAAAATACACATAAACATTAACCTTCATCTTTGTCACAATAACTATGACCTTTTTCTAAAGGTTATTAAAGGTATGTGAGAACTCTCTTTCATTCTCCTCAATATGCTTGTCAAAGGAAGCATCCATCACAAGAAGTTTTCAAGGATCTTCTTCCGAGTCTAGCCATCTCCATGATCTAGTTACGTCTTAGTAGGCTAATAATAGCCCAGGTAAAGACTACAGTACATTTTGGGCCCAGACTGAGCCTTTAGGTCCATACTGTGAGAATAAGGAGCACATGTAATGACAGGTGGAATACATATCATGACTGAGGCTCTCATTAATAAACAATAACAATAGCCCAGAGACTACAGTCCATTTTGGGCGTAGACTCGGCCTTTAGGCCCATACTGTGAGAATAAGGAGCATATGTCATGACAGGTGGCACACTAGTCATGACTAATGTCCCTTTTGATAAACAACTAATGATGGCTCATAATAGGAACCATCATAAGCTCAACAAACCACACACTAGAGAGTAGTCCATGCACACATCACAAAGTTTCCACCCGGACACGGGAAATCTATTTACCATCATAGGTGACCTTACTACATTGGAGGCAATGTTTATGATTAAAGGTGCCATCCTCAAACACTAATCTTTGGCCTATAAATAGCCTAAGTGAAGAGGGTTAGGGTTTAGACTATATCACAATACATTCACCCTACACACTTTCAGATATCTCTCATTTTCTTGATTGTATGTCCTTCCAAACCCATTCTTATTCTCATGCCAGAGGCACCATAGGACCCAAAACCCCCTCCGATATTGTTTTGCAAACTCCAGATCGAAAAGTACACCACATATTGATTAAGGAGTGAAATGAGGAATGACTAGATTGAAAAGGGAGTTATCACCCATAAAACTCTATAATGCTAGCACAAGACTGAATACTTTTTCTGCAACTCCTAGCCTTCTATTGTTGATAGAAAGACCCTCTTCCAAACGTTTATAGACAATCTCATCGGAGGATGCTGAGGGACGTGATCCCATCTATACAGAAGCGTCAACCTCATGGACATTACAAATGCTTGTTATTGTCTATTAACACCATTAGTTTCGAACACGGTTGTGAAACACAATACAAGTGTGTAGGCAGTTACTCATATTATGTAAAATGCTGTGATAATTCCTTAATTTGAGATGGACTTGTATAACTTTCATAAACCTGTGCTTTTTTAAAAGTTTAAAGGCAAATCAAGTGGTCAAAAATATAACCGTAGAGACATATATAATATTGTATTAAATATTCTTGAATTGGCCTAGGCTTAAAACCTCATAGATGCATCTAGGCTTTGTACTGGAACAAAATTTTTAACGTATAACATACTTGATTATACATACTTAACAAAAATTAGATTAGAAATATTAATAATACTAACTGATCTTACTACTCAATTATACATACTTGATTGTGAATTTTCTATTATAAATTTGTAATTATTTTAGTCCTTTTTTAGTCAAATAATAGGATTTATGATTTGATGATAACGTTATAACACTTTATACATATCCCAAGTCATTAGATCAAAATCAAATCAAAGGTTAAAAATATCGTCGCTCGGTTCTCTTAGTAGGTAAGGTTTTCTTTGAATCTTTGGCCTATATTATATACATAAACTTTTAACAAAACTTTGTCTCACCATTTTCTCCTCATGACTCTTATTTCAGTTCGGCGTTCCAAGATGTCATCTCTCTTCAAATAAATTATGCTTTCGTTTTCAATTTCGGCTCTAATTCAGCAAATCTCGAAAGATCTATCACTCAATTAGCTGGTTCCAAAGTTTTATATGCAATTACAGGTGCGTTTCAATTCCATTAATTGCTCAAATTTTGAATTGATTTGTAATTAAGATGCAATAATTTATTTCTCAAACTTCTATTGCTTTGTCAATGCACATGTTATGATATGTGTATAGTTTATTTGATTTTGTGTCAGGACATGTCATACACGAGTATAACCAGAATTAGCTTGGGAATTAAGACCTGTTACACTCCTTACTAACCTTAAAAAACAATTACAAATTTACTTTTTAATCTAGAAAACATTATGAAAATTATTGAAAAAAAATAATTTGCCCCATCAAAAATACTTATACAAGTTTAACCTTAACTGATTTGCAATCAGATCATGTTAAAATTAGGTTTTGGACATCACCGATTGAGATATTATCTCGATCTAATTGCTTTAAATCATATATACTATAATAATTTAGAATTTGATTTGAAAGTTTCTATTGAGATTCAATTATTTTACTTTTATGTTTAAATCTTATGTAAAGTTAACTGAAATGCTAAACAAACCCAATCCAAATTCAAACCCAGTTAGAGCCTATTTAAATTTTAACATATATAATATTGATGTTCATTATTATTTAACAGTTATTTGAGAGCTATGTACTCTGAAGTTTGAACTGATATTTCGATTTTAATAATTTTATGATGTTTCATGATTATTCTTAGTTTTTTAAATCATTATCAAACTATCATGTAAGTGATATTAAGACTTCTATACGTTTATTGGTTTTTTTTATCAATATTCTCAATTTTCCTTTTAGTCATCGTCAAACTAGTAATTCTTTTGTATTTGACTAGTTGTGATGATTGGATAAAAAAGGTAAGGAACATTAATATCTTAAAATAAAATATATTAATATTTTAAAAGGGTCTTTATATGTTTGAACTTTTACATGTTTTGTAGATTATAATTTTATTATCAATACTACATTACTAATACTATGTTAATGTTCTAATCTAAATGTTTAGTTCGATAATTTTAACCGGTTTGGAGGTAAAAACAAAACATAAAAATTTGGTTTTTAAAATGTCAACTCTTTATCAAACTAAATTGTTAATAAACCGTAAAATTCAGTTTGGACGGTTTGAATCGGTTGGTTTGAAATTTTTTTGCTCAGCCCTAACTGAACATAGTGTTTTGTATAAATGATACATTCTATTTATACTTTTTTTTTGGTTAAAAATTTGGGGATGACTCTTACAATTCAATTGATTAAAATGTCTCATGTTATTTATATATATAATACAACATTTTGCACAATATTTTAACTACTAAACAATATAAGAAAATATGAATTGTGTTGTATAACTCTATTATGTCAGGAACAATCCTCTTTTGTTAAATCATCTGTGTTTGAAAAATTAGGCTTGAGTTGAAAGATTGCGGATTTTAGATTTGGGATCAAGCACATATTTAAGTACATATTTTTCTAATATACTGCATTGCGTCATCTATATATAAAACTACATGCTCGATACTAACTTTAAGGTTCTACATATAACAAATCATGTATGTATTATATATCCACGTATGTATTATATACCAAATCATGTATGTATTATCCACGTATGTATTATTTAACTTCTATTTGATTAGTTTTCAAGTTTTCAATTTGATATACTAGTAATAACTGTTAGACCTAGAGCTAGAAAAATTAGAATGGTTGAGTACTTTATTAAAAAAAATATTTTATATTTTAATATCTAAACTAATTCTAAAGGTTTAATGTTAAAAATCTTATTAATCTATAATCTTTATTAATAAGCGAAACCCCTTTTTAGTGGCTCGACGAGGAGCCTAGCTTTATTGAGAGCCAAAAACCTCCTAGCCGCCTAGAGCGCACCTTGCCTGCATACAAATTTGGATTCACCTCTTTTTGATTTCAGCCATTTTTTTTCACCCCTTTTTATTCATATATGTCTTAGAATTCTTTATACATTATTTTTATTAATTTTTTTTTGATTTCATACCTTTTTAATTTCTATATGTGTTACAATTTTACATATATTTCCTAGCCACACACAATTCTCCGTTGTTGTTATAGACTAATTACAAAAAGGTTGCAATAGAACGTCAATATTGATTGTCAATTCATTACGGTATAGAATTGAACAAGGAATTGTATTACAATTTATAAGAGAGTAGGAAATTTAATGATACTAGCAGGAAATTCTCGATTTATGTACAATGGACACTTGAAATTTTATATTATTTATTTTGGTAAAATAGATTATTTGAATCCTAATCCTATATAAATAGATTATTTGAATCCTAATCCTATGTTGATCCCTACTTGTCGTACAATTCTCTATGCACCAAATACAAATATACACAAAAACTAAAAAAATTTAATATATATATATATATATATATATATAATTACACAATAATTACTTTTATTTTTGTTTTCATCAGAAAATAGATAAAAAGATATATTGTATCTAAGTTCGTGTAAGTAAAGGAAATATTCAATTCATGTAAGTAAAATATGAAATAATCAATAAACGGCAAACTCCCCTTTTATTAGTAATCGAGTACCAAATTTGGTTTATCCCTGATTTCTATTTCACATAGAATTTTATATTATCTTTTAATAAAATAATAATAATGTTATAATCGTATTATAACTACAATTTTTTTATTTAAATTCTACTTAGGTCTTAGTTGCATAAATAATATATCTAGTAGAAACATTTATATTATATTTTCTTATATTTCTTAAAATAATCTTAAATAAATAAATTAACTTAAATAACCATTTTAAGTAACCGAAATCCCTTCTTAATAAAATTTTAATACCTAATTTGATTTCACCCATATTTTTATTTCAACTCTAAATTCTTGATTCTCCTACAATTCTATGTTGTTATTTAATAAAATAATATAATTGTTAAAAGCTTATTGTAATTGCAACTATTTTATTATAAGACTACCGAGTTACATACATAATGTAATTTTCTAAAAAATTAGTTTGTCATTCTTTATTTTAATTTTTAAATTGACTAATGATATCTATGTTATTGTTTAATTATGATATAATATATAAATTAGAATATACTAATGATAATATCATTAATTAATTTTTAATCCTCAGTGCTAAGGCACGGATTATAATCTAATCTCATATAATAATTAAACATTTATATGATATGTTATAAAGATAAAAACGAAGGCAACAAGTGTTGGTATTGATCCAATATATCAACAAACATGTATTATTATCTTTGATGATTTATAGTTCTACAAAAGAATATAAATATAAGTAATTACTTAAAATTATTAGAAATAATTCGTGTAATAACACTTGTCATAAGAAAATATTATGAAACGCACACCAAGTTTGATGACAAAAATTAACTAAAACACAAAGAAATGAACAGAAAAGTAACAAGGAAAAATGATATTGGGTCTGTTTGGCAACGTCTGTTAAGTCAACTTATTGACTTATAAGCCCATAAGTACTTATCGACGAGTGTTTGTCAGCCCAACTTATAAGTCGAATTTATAATTTTTAAGTGGATAAGTTGGATGTTGGTAAGGACGTACTTTTTCTCAACTTATTTTGATTTTTCACTTTTTTATTCACTTTAGTATTTAAATATATGTTTTAAAATGTTAATCTAACTTATAATTCACGAACTAAGATAATTATATCTTAAAAAAATTTATTTTAGTTCATTTAAGTAAAAAAAAATTCTGAAATATACCAAACACTTATATAACTTATAAGCATTAATCTAGTTACCACTTATAAGTTACTTATTCATTTTAAGTCATAAGTTACTTATTTTAAGATTTCCCAAACGGCCACATTATTCACTGAAAAAGCACTCTCTACTCATAACTTTAGCTGTAGCTACAGAGAAGAAAATAACAATACAAAAACAACAATATTCATCCAGACTACTTCTCTCCTCTCTCAACTGTATTTGATACTCTCCAAAGAAATATTCATCCAGACTACTTCTCCTCTCCTCTCTCAGCTGTATTTGATACTCTCCAAAGACTACCAGCATTCTATTGATTGCACACGATCCCATATATTCCTTGGCATTTCCCAGGTGCCTTAGCTAATAAGAAGGCTTAGACTACACTGCCCTTTACGACATAGTTCCATCAATTTGATTTATTCAGCTAATTATCAAATAAATAAAACGGTACATTTATTCATAACAGTTACAATTGCTCCCTCTCAAGACAATCCCTGACCTCAAGGACTGAAGTCATGGTATTGTTCCATGATTTTAGAAGCATCCTCCCAGCTTACGTTTTCAGGAATGGTGTGAGACCATTGAACAAGCCACTGGACTACTACAGCATTACTCCTCTTCATAGTACGTCGCTGAAGTACTTTGACCGGATATACAACGAACTGGTCTTCACTGCCCAAGCGTGGTAACTCAGTTGTGGTAGTGTACTTAGTTCTCACCCTCTTTTTAAGCATACTGATATGGAAGACCGGGTGAATTTGAGTACCAACTGGCAGAGCTAACTTGTAAGCTACTTGTCCCACCTTCCCAATAACTTCATAAGGACCAAAGAACTTGTGTGCTAGCTTGAGGTTCCTTTGCACAGCAGCTGACAATTTCCTGTAAGGTTGCAATTTGAAAAATACCTAGTCGCCTACATTCAGATTAGTTTCCCTTCGTTTCTTATCAGCTTACTGCTTGTATTTATTTTGAGTTGTTTGTATAGCAACCTTAAGAAGGTGATCCATGGCCTCACGCTTAACTTGAAAATGTTCGACAGCCCCCACAATAGACCTATGAGTAGATGGTAGACAGATTTTCCTGGGTTGCGTACCATATAAGGCCTCAGATGGACTCATTCTGATGGCGCTGTTATAGGTAGAATTATACCACCACTCAGCGAGAGCCAACCATTGTGCCCACATCTTTGGTCTATGACTAGCCATAGCTCGCAAATATTGCTCCAAGCAGCGATTAAGTCGTTCTGTTTGCCCATTAGTTTGGGGATGGTAGGACGTGCTCATGTGCAACTTAGTTCCTACCAGCTGAAACAATTCCTTCCAGAAGTGACTAGTGAATAGTTTGTCTCCATCTGACACAATTGACTGAGGCATACCGTGCAACTTATAAATGTTATCTAAAAAAAGCTGAGTAACCGAGATGGCAGTGTATGGGTATGACATGGCTATAAAGTGTCCTACCTTAGTAAGTCGGTCAACCACTTCTAAAATACAATCTTTTCCTAAAGACATGGGTAACCCCTCAATAAAATCAAGAGAGATATGTTGCCATACCTGATCTGAGATAGGCAGAGGTTGCAGCAGACCACCTGGGTACTAATTCCCCGTTTTCACCCTCTGACAAACATCACAAACTCTTACATATTCAATGACATCTGACTTGAGCCTTGGCCAAAAGAAAAAATGTGCAATTTTTTTATAGGTAGCTTTCTGGCCCGATTGACCACCAGCTGGGCTATCATGTAACTCCCATATAATACTCTTTCTCACATCACCTGCAGACCCCACAAAAATTTTTCCTTCATATCTTACTAGTCCTTTTATAAAGGTAAAATGCTTAAATGCCTCATCCTTAGCTGCAATACCCTGTACTATCTTCTGGGCTTCCGTGTCATCATTGTAGCTACATATTATTTCCTCTAATTACTGTGGTTGCAAGCCAGAACTTTTATTGAAAACTCCTTCATTCTGAGCTCCTGGAAGTCTAGATAGAGCATCTGCCACTCTATTTTCCTTTCTTTTTTATATAAAATCTCGTAATCCAGACCCATTAATTTGGCCAACCATTTCTGCTGTAATAAAGTAGACAACCGATGTTCTAGCAAAAATTTTAGACTCTAATAGTCTGTTTTGATAATAAAATGATGGCCTTGAAGATATGTAAGCCACTTTTGAGTAGCCAAAACTATGGCTAGTAACCCATTCTCGTAAGTGGATAAACCTTGATGCTTTGGAGCTAAACCTTTACTTAAATATACCAAAGGTCGCCCCTGTTGCATTAAAACCGCACCTATCCCATAAGCACTTGCATCAGTTTCTAGCACAAAAGGCAAAGAATAATCTAGTAAAGCTAGCACCGGAGCTGTCAACATTGCTATTTTTAATTTTTTAAACGCTTCAGTAGCCTGATCAGTTTAACTGAAAACATTCTTCTTCAGAAGGCTGGTCAGAGGCCTACTTATATCTCCATAACTCTTAAAAAACCTACTGTAATAACCCCAAGCCTAAAAAACCACGAAGTTGTTTAAGATTCTTAGGCCTCGGCCAATCCTTCATAGCCTGCACCTTACTCAGATCAGTAGATACCCCATCTTTAGAAATTATATGTCCCAAATATACAAGAGATGGTTGTCCAAACTCACATTTACTTCTTTTTGCATACAACTTATGCTCCACCATCTTTTCAAGTACCACCTTCAAGTGTGTCACATGTGCCTCCACGGTCTTGCTATAAATCAATATGTCATCGAAAGATAGAAGTACACTCCTTCTTAGCTGACCTTGAAACACAGAATTCATTAAAGCCTGGAACGAGGCAGGTGCGTTTGTGAGCCCGAAGAGCATCACTTTAAACTCATAAAGCCCTTGATGAGTACGAAAATCAGTTTTATAAATGTCCTCATCCGCCACTCTAATTTGATGATACCCTGACCTCAAATCCAGTTTTGTAAACCAAGAAGCCCCACCTAATTCATCCAACAATTCATCTATCAAGGGTATGGGATATTTATTTTTGATGGTGATATTGTTAAGCTTCCGATAATCAACACACATACGCCAATTCCCATCCTTCTTCTTCAGTAATATAATCGGAGACTCAAGTGGACTCGTACTCTCCTGAATCACCCCATTCTGTAGCATTTCTTTAATTTGTCTTTCGATTTCTGCCTTTTGCACATAAGGTACTTTATAGCCTTTTTGGTTAACCGGCTGACTTCCCACTAAAAGTGGTATTTTATGATCCTGAGCTCAAATTGGATGGAGTCCCTTAGGCTCAACAAACACTTCTTCAAACTCTTGTAGCATCTGTTGTAGCTCTAGAGGCATGTCTGCAGACTGTTTAACATCTGAATTTGCTGGACTCGTTGTCATTATACTGATATAGCCCTCTGTCATACCCTTTGAGGACCACATTATCTTATTCAGTTTCTTTCCTGATATTGTCTGTAATGTTCCTTCCCCCGTGTCCCCTTGCAAAGTAATTCAATTTCCTTCATTCTGAAACTTCACCCAACATTTATGATAAACCAATGTTATAGGATTATGTTGTCGAAGCCAGTCCACTCCTAAAATTATATCAGAACTACTGAGTGGAAATAATCTCAACTCACTAGTAAACTTATGACCCTGAATATCATATTGTACATTTTTACAGCTCGAGTCAACCACCACTCTTGATCCATCAGCTACAGTGACTAACAAGGGTGCCACCACCTCAGCAGTAATTCCCAAAGTCTTCACTATACCAGAATCTACAAAACTATGTGTAAATCCGCTGTCTGTTAAAATACTAACCCTCTTGCCTTTAACACTGCCTTGCAATCTTAATGTTCCCATGGACTTGCTTCCTGCCAATGCATTAAGCGATATTTCTCCTGCCACCTCATTTATATCAGCCACTAATTCAGAGGCCTGGCTGATCTTATCCTCATCACCATCTTTCACTTCATTCCAGTTCTTTCCCAGCAACATATATAATCTTGTTTTGCACTGCTTTCCTGGATGATACGGATCATCACAATGAAAACATTGACCTTGTGCTCGTCTTTGTAAGATCTCCTTATTACTTAATGTTGACCTCGGCTTCTTATCCTCCTTGCCTTTATTGCTACCACTATTTTTCCAAATAGGCAACACTTTTACCTCTTCACCTGTCACCGTCTTGGCCCTACTTTGAGATGTCTTCATAGAAGTGTATGAATTCCCTTTAAGTAACCTAGCATCCTCTTGCTTAGAAAGGAAAATAGCATTAGCCAAATTTTGTGGTGGAAACATCCGAACTGAGCCCTTTATGTAATCTTTGAGTCCACTCATGAAGCTAGAAACAAAGTACTCTTCACTAAACCCTCTATTTTTTGACACCACCAATGCACGTAATTCTTCAATTTATCCTCATACTGCACCACTGTGCCCCCTGCCTTAGCTTATTAAACAAATCATGTACATCTCTGTTCTCAGGATTTTCAAATCTTACCAGTAAATCGTTTACAAACACTTTCCAGTCCACTCATGTCCTACCAGTCATGTAAAATCTAAACCAAACTGCAGCTCTTCCTTCAAAATGCAACCCAGCATTAATAAAATCGAAATACTGTTCAGCTTTCACTATCCAACCTTTGGGTCTGTACCTTCGAAACATGTAAATTCTAGCTTTGGTGAAGGTTTAAAAATGGGTTGACTCTGGAATTGAGAATTATGAGAACTGGTGGTTGTTTGTTGTTGGTGGAAAATATTAAAATGTTTGATGATTAAAGGGTGGAATAAACAGTTGTTGATTGTGATGGGGAATAAAAGTAACCGTAGGTGGTGTGTAATGAATAGTAGGTGGTACACTTAAGCTGGGAACCCCTGTTTGTGAAAACATAGGAAGGGTGTGATAAGGAATAGTTAAAAGGGTAGACATGGTTTGCACACTAGTAAAAGGGTTATTAATCGTCTGGGTGTTTAATTGACTAAAAGGTGAAGATAGAGGAGTAGTGTAAACAGGAGGAGAGTATGGTACTGTAGGACTAGGACTAGCATAGAACTGGGTTTGATTATTATTTAAATGTAAACTTGGTACCTCTATCGAAGATGTAGATCTGGCCCGTTGCGCTATCACTACGCTTGATTCCTTGTAGATTCGTCAACATTTGTTTCAGCTCTTCAAAATTACCTCCCAGTTTCTCTATCCTTCCTTCAATAATATCCCATCTAGAATTAAATGGTTGATTCATTTCAGAAACTTGATGAGTAATAACCTTTCGAGTTTTAGTCAATCCTTCACTTACTTCTGTCAACTTCACGTCCTAAATCACAAGATGCTCGTCCATTGTTTTCAGTCTTGTGCCTTCCGCCATTAACACCTTCAAGAGCCAACGAAAGGTTGGCTCTGATACCATTTGAAACCCACACCAAGTTTGATAACAGAAATTAACTAAAACGCAAAAAAATGAACAGAAAAGTAACAAGGGAAAATGATATTATTCACTGAAAAAGCACTCTCTACTCATAACTTTAGCTGTAGCTACAGAGATGAAAATGACAATACAAAAACAATATTCATCCGGACTACTTCTCCTCTCCTCTCTCGGCTATATTTGATACTCTCCAAAGACTACCAGGACACCTGTCAGCATTCTATTGGTTGCACACTATCCCATATATTCCTTGGCATTTCTCACGTGCCTCAGCTAATAAGAAGGCTTAGACTACACTGCCCTTTACGACATCGTTCCATCAATTTGAGTTATTCAGCTAATTATCAAATAAATAAAATAATACATTTATTCATAACAGTTAGATATTATTAGCAATTAGTATCACTGTTTGGACGAGCTTAGTTTGGAATACTATATTAACCTGTTTTTAGAAGGACCTTTTTGTTTGTGTTACAATGTCAACAGTAGCTATTAATGACCAAGTTTACATATGTTCAGTTTATTTGTTCGTCTTTCTTTTTTTTTTTTTTTTTTTGCTTGTCACTTCTAAACTTAGATATCTTTTTGTAGATTGCTTTCTGGTCTCATTATGTCAGGAGGAAAAAATTACATTGAGCTTGTGCCCCAAGAAGTATTAACTGATAAAATATTCTCTCGTCTGCCTGTTAAATCTCTGGGTAGATGCAAATGTGTTCTAAAGTCATGGAATTCCCTCATCTCGGAACGTCGTTTCATTAAAACTCATCTCACACAAATCTTAAAGGACAACATTACTAATATCATTGGCATTTCAACAAAACCGGACACAGGTTGCCTTTACTCTGTTTATTTTGATAACAGAAATTCTCGTCCCATTCCCTTTGAGTTGGGAGCAAAGCTGAAGTTTGATTGTTCCAACACATGGTCTCGTATTTGGGGTTCGTGCCATGGGTTAGTTTTAGCTGAAGACAACAGGACTTGGACAAGTATGTACTTGCTCAATCCTACAACTTTAAAGTCCAAGAGAGTACCTCTTTTGCCTTCTAGAAGCCCAAGTACTTGCATGTTTGGATTTGGTTACGATAACTTGTGTGATGATTACGCAATCGTAGCTCTCGCGTACCGTCAAGAAAGCTTGAAAAAGGATGCATCTGTTTATGTTTATATGCTTAAAACAAATAAGTGGAACAAGGTTGGATTGTCCCCTTATAATCATCATAAACGTAATGGCAAACCTGCTGCTGGAATTTTTTTGGAAGGATCTCTTCATTGGTTGGCCCAAAATGTTAATGATTCTTCATGGCTCATCTCCGCATTTAATATAGCTAAGAAGCAATTCTCGCACCTGCCAGTGCCAGTAACATATGGGGTTTTTGATGTGTGGGGACTTGGGCTTCTTGAGGGGCGCCTTTGTATGATCAGTGGTCCGATTGGTACGAATAAGTTGTGGATAATGAAAGAATATGGTGTCGTTGAAACCTGGACTAAGATGTCATTTCTAATAGATTGTCCTTTTTACCATGTGCCATTACATGGGCCAGACGATACTTTAGTTGTGATGGAATGTGGCACGCTTGTTAAGCTGATTATAATCAATGAAGAACGGGGTGAATATTTCATATGTAGAAAAGGTTTTGGACCACCGATTAATCTGGAATTCGGGATAAGTTACGTTGAAAGCCTCGTCTCACCAAATAATACAAATGGGTGCAAGAAGGAGAAGAGAGGAAGAGGATCAAAGACAATCAAATGAAATGCTAAAAAATATATGTTTGAAGTTCATTTGATGGAAAGTATTATGTTGGAATGTTACTATCTTTGCGTGATGTCCTTTTATTGTATTGCAAGCAGACTATGTTTTAAATCTTTTGATTGGTAGGATGTTCTACAAACTTGATCAGTGAAGTTTTACTTTGATTTGCTCGTTTTTTTTTTTTTGTAAAGGGAATGAAAGACAAAATAATTGCTTCTACCTGTTGGGTTTTTCTTGTGAAATCTTCAAAGTTGGAGAATTATCTTTGTTAGAGCACAACTTTTAACAGCTCCATCTTGTGATTAATTCCTCCATTGTTTTCAAAGTGCCTGAAGTGAATTGCACTGTTAATTCACTTGCTCACACTAGTATGAGGTGTTAGGAAGACACAACAACCTCTGAAAGTGTCAACATGTTCTCAAAAATATGAATTCAGCGTAAGCAAATCACACAAGAAGCTGACAACCAAACGAAAACCCCAAGCTCTAATACAGATAAGTTAACTTAAGATAGTTTTAACATCTCCAGACTCTATCTAGATTGTCTTAGCTTAACTTGTGACCCTTAAACCAACTTTTATCATAGGTCCTTCAATACAAGTACACACATAACTACTTTTACTTTGTGTTTTAGTTTTGCTTAAATGTTAATTTAAGTCAAAGTTAATCCCTCTGTCTCAACACATTATTAATATTTTAAGTTGTCTATATATAAAGTTCAATTTTTTTTAATTTCCTTTTAATAAAGATTTAAACATTAAATTTTTATTAAAAAATATATTTTTCAAAAATTTTGGAACTAAATTTTGTTTACACAAGAACTTTTTTTTTCAAATGTTAACAAGTTAGATAGAAGGAGTAATATTTTTTTTTTTAGGGAGAGGGTAAGTAGAGTGGATCTTAAAGTACTCGATTGATAAAGAAAAATATTACTTTTTTTTATTGATCATTTTTTTGTAAGTATAATTATTTTCGTATATGTTAATATAATTTTAATAATGTAATATTACTATTTCCAAGAAACAAAATTACAAATCATATTTAAATCAAGATTTCACCTATAATACGGTAATGTTCTCATATTTAAACATAGTCTGCTTGCAATACCATTTTCTTAAGACTTTGCGACAAAAATGTCATTTTTAGAATTTTTGGCCAAAAATATCAGTTTAATACATATTTGTAATCTGGTTAACACTAATACGATGGGTTTCACATTAAAAGTATAAAAAAAAATAAAGAAAAAAAAATCAGAAAAGGAGACGCATTTAAAAAATGTGCACCACCCCTACCACAACTGAGTTGCGCATAATCCCAATGCGCACCACCCATATCACAACTGAGTTGCGCATAATCCCAATACGTATCACTTTACTAATATCCATTTTGAAAATATGTATTATACTAGTACTAGAATAATAAGCCGCGCTTCGCGGAGGCACTATAGTAATATTTTTAAAAAATAATTAAATATTAATTATTATTATTAAAATTAGTGAGTCATTTTATTCATTTGTGAAATGACAGATTTGCCCATGTCTTTGTTATATTTAAAAAAAATATGTTGTTGAGAGGAACTGAACCTAAGACTAGTCAATTAGTCAGCACGCTTTAATACCACTTATGCTACTACACAACTTAAGTTTTTAATCATGCACTTAATATGTATGTGTCACATGAGAATAAAATTTGATCCCAACATGGGCTTTAATTCATGAAACAATTTATTCGTCACAATTAGTGAGACATTGGAACTTGAGTATCATCATTCAACTATACATCTTTATACTACTACACCAAATCACCACTTGAGTTTTTAATCATTACATATATTAGGTAAGTGTCATTTAATAGTGTCGAATTTGAACTTATATTTGTATATTTTGAATTTTAATTAAAATTCAAAATACAAGGTCAAACATAATATATTAACATATTATTATCTTATTTATTAATCATTTTTTAGCACCTTTTTTATATTAGTTAAATTTTAGATATTCATATATTTTTTA
>PHNY01114186.1:3903-17217 GCA_003724115.2 Anethum foeniculum | reverse complement strand
TGTTTCTCTGTTTATATTAGCGCTCGTAAGTGTCTTCCTCTATTGTAATATTTAATTTCAACAGTATTTATGAAGTTGTGTGATTTATACGTGACAAATTGCATAATACCAAAAAAATAATAATTATTATTATTATCAGATTAAAGGATACATTTACCTTGAGGAAGAACTAGATGGATGGACAGATGGTTCCTTGCTATGAACTCGGGGGATATTTGTGCTGCATGATAAAGATAATGTATACACATAAGAAATATTATCCAATTTAACTCAAAACATAATCCATATTACTTTAAAAAATATCAGTTCCCTAGTAAGGAAAGATATGATAGCCAGAAAATGAAGTAATAAATATCAGTTCTATCTAATCTAAAGGAAAGAGAAATACCTGCTTTTGCCAGTTTTGCGTTGTTTCTTACTTTCATGATTGGCAAGGCATTCAGCAACTTCCTTTGGATGTTTTACTTTTAAATGGTCGTTTTCCATCTTATTTATGCTTTTAGCCCGATGCGAGCAAATTTTACAAATAAAGGCACCACTTTTCCCAGTGTACAATTTACGTAGAGGCATCTGTATATAATATTATCAATAATTGAATAATATTAATCAGTATTCATTTAATAAAATTTAAACTAAAAATAACCATAAAATAATCAGTATTTTCATAATTGAATACTAAAAATTTAATACGTAGACTGCTTATAGGATATTCCAAGATACATTGTCCACAATCAGTATTCGCATTGAATACAAGAAATCTAGTAATAAAAAGCACATTAAAATACAAAAGGCATTCATAAATTCTTACTATGATGTGCTGAAAATGTCTTGAGATGAGGAGGCAGCAGCAGCAGCCTTGAGGGGATTGGGGGTTTAGGGTTTTGAGGCGGCAGCAACGGCTAAATGGCAAAATTAGCAAGGTTTAGTATAATATATAAACGGCCAGAAATTCAATCTTGAACAACATGCTCGTATGACCATGAACAAAGTTTGACATGTTTAAAACCTACTCGACTCAAAACCCCGTTTCTCAATTCCCAAAAACGAGCTCCGTGTCCAAATTTCTTGTTTAACCTCTAAGAATGTGCGGCAACAACCAAATCTCTCAAAACCAAATACACCTATTACCTATATCTAACTATACAAAAACAAGATAATAAAAAACAACAAACAACAAACAACATAGAATCAACAACTAATTTAATAGATCTTAATCCAAATATAACAACTAATTAATTGCACGAAGATGATAACACAATAAAGTGACAAACAAGAGGCTTTACAAATATAAGAATCAAGTAATAAAAGACACACATTCGCAATTCTTACCGGAGAAAATATAGCAAGCTCAAGAAATGAGCCGCAGCACCCAAAATGGGGATTGGGGTTTTAATAGAGGACTACAAAACCCTCTTTTTGTGTGCAATAACTAAAAAGAAATTGATAATGGAATAGTTTTGTATAAATCGAAAAAATTGTCATTTTGTTTGTCATCTAAGTTCTTTATTTAGATTTTATAAAATTTAACAGATTAATTAGTGCTATAATTTATGAATCTTGAAAATGTGAATATTTTTGTTTTACCTGCATTCTCACAAAATGAAAAAGTAAAGGTGATCCGTTGTGGTTTGCCTTAGATATTAGGATCAATGTGTATAATTGCATATTTTAAAATTTTAAATCAACCCATAACTAGTGTAATTTAACAAAATTAAACTACTCGATTCAGTTTTAATCATTTCGTATTAATAAATCTTAATAGTGTTTTAACTTTATCAGTAAAATCAGAAAATATAATTACGTTTTTCCTATTAAAATTTTCTTTCTTGTTTTTTAGAGTAAATAATTATCAATTAAAAATCATACAGCATCTAAAAATAATTAAAATTGAACAAAAAAGTGCTAAAATAAATAAATCAAACTTTCCTTTATTCAAATTACAATAGTTTATTCTTTCTCTAAATGTACATGATTAGTAAAAAATTATTGCTTCATATTAAAAATAATCACTCATATTAATTACAAATGACTAATACTTAGTAAACGGATGATTAAAGAGAAAATGAACTTCATTATTACTCAACTATTTATATTTTTTAAAAATACGAGTGATTTTCACTATGTACAGAAGGGCATGTGAACTTTGTTTAATTTGCTTTTGATGAATGCGTCCTTGAACTTTGAGAACATTAAGTCTCTACTGTAGCATGGAAATTTAGATTTTATTCGGCTTCGATTATTAACTTGTTATTGGCCTTAGAGGTAGCCAGACGAGCGGATCGACTCGTCCTGACTCGTCTCGGCTCACCTTTTTGATCGCGCGAAATTGGCTCGTAATGGGCCGAGTTTAACTTGGCACTAACCGTATTACTTGGCGAGGCGTACACGAGTTTATCTGCATTGATTCGCTGGACGGCACGGCACGTGATTCGGCATGGTTTCTGGCTCGGCACGGTTCGTGAGCACGGCACGGCCCGTTAACCCGCCTTGGCTCGCCTGTACTTGCTAAACATCTGCACAGCTCACCCCGGCACGGCTCAGGCTTGCCACGCACACATAAACACAACGATCTGTTCTGCAACTTTTGCTTTTGCTGTGCTTTTTGCATGTTTGGGTCTGCTGTGCAACGGTTCCAATCCAACTTTCAAATTCGAGCTGCAATCTGCAACGACTCCTCCAATGTTCACTGCAACCTGCAACAATCGACTCCACTTGTTCGCTGCTATAAATACAATCTTCAAAATCATTCTTTACTCACTACTGATCTTTACAATCTTGTTCACTGCAATCTTGTTTACTGCAAATCTGCAATCATTCTTCGTCTTCATTTTTTTTAATTTAATCGTATTTCTTTACTGCCTACTGCTACCACCATATTACCTACTGCAATCTTATTCTTTACAACGTTTTTATTTATTTCTTAACTGCCTACTACTACCACCATACTGCCTACTGCCACATCAAGTTGCCTACTGTTGTCTTCAAGCTGTCTACTGTTGTCTTCATTTTTTTCGGCAAACACCATTTTTTCGGCGAGCTTCAAGAAATTCCGGTGAGTAGATAAAATGGAAGAAGGCAAGGGTACAATAACATCACAAGGTTCTACTCAAGCTACATCAATGAGACCTCCTCGACCGAATATGGAACCGGGTAGATTTTCAGTTCGTTACGTTTTTTTAAAAATATTTAATTTTTATGTTTTTTAAAACTAATTGATTTTTTAATTCATAATGGTTATGAAAGTATTTGTTTAGAAAATATATTTAATTCGAAATATTCAGAAAATATTTTTTTTAACATGAGTCTGGTAGCCGTAGTTAATCATATACTCGAATATTTTATATTTATATTTATTTTATATTTATTTTATAATTCATGTTACATTTACAAAATTATTCGAATTAATTATTTTATATTTGAATTTTGCAGGTAGTGCTTCTAGTTCGAGACATTCGTCACACGTTTGGAATTATTTTTTGAGAGAACAAATAGTGGAAGATCCGAACCGATTTAAAACTTTTTGTTTGCTTTGCATTCAAAATGGTCGAAATTAGGGCTGTGCATTCGGTTATAACCAAACCGAACCGAATTTTTTTCGGTTAACCGAAACTGAAATATTGAAAAAACCCCTACCGAAAATCGAACCGAATTATGTTCGGTTTTAAACCAAAACCGAAATAATTTGTTCGGTTATTACCGAAAATCGAAATTTAAAACCGAAGTTTAAGAAAAAATGCAAAAAAACAGTCAGAATATTTATGTTTTGATTTTAGTTACAATCAGGAAAACTTCAAAGTTCAAGTCTAATAAATACAAAGACAGAGATTGAATAATCGAATGAGTGGAGAATGGAGTGATTCGAATCAAATACCTCCATGTATTGACTGTTGTAAATCCTGTGAATGGATTGATAAATCTTGTGAATCCTGTGTATGTATGAGGGTTCTGATTTGTCCGCTTGAGTTGGAGGCGTGGCGTCTATTATCTATCTGTATGAATGAAGTAGATAAAGATGTCGAGATGTGTGTATTAATCCATTATATTATTAATAATTTAGTAGTTTATAAATAAATCAGAAGTTCGGTTAAGCGCCAGAGAATGTTCGCCTTTTTCTGATTGAATTATCTCTCAATGATCTTGAATCGGATCAATATCATGGGGGGGAGCCCGGCAGGGTCCCCCCACTTACTTGGCCCGTTTCAATCTGATCCCGCTAGTCGAGTGTAGAAACTGTAGCTTCATGCCCGGCCCCATTTAAGGCTGCCCTAACTTCAGCTTTAGATGAAACTTAGAATTAGGCACTAATCCGGTTTTTCGGTTAACCGCGGTTAATAACCGAAATACCGAAATATTCAAAAATTTCTCTACCGAAAACCGAACCGAAATTTGCATTTTGGTTAACCGAACCAAAAAAATCGGTTATTCGGTTCGTTTTCGGTTAACCGAACCGAATATACACCCCTAGTCGAAATCAAGCCCCTCTTATTCATGCTAAGGGGACCGGTACGGGTACACTTGATCGGCATTTGAAAAATCATCACGGAATAACGAAGCAAAGTCACGAAAGTGGAGAGGCACGTGGAGAATCACAGCAACAAACACAAATCGGTGGCTTCGTGACATCGTCTCCGGGTGGAGGTATACCTTTCGCTTATAGTATAGATAGAATGATTGAAGATTTTGCTACTTTTGTTACACTAGACGAGTTACCTTTTTCACACGGTGAGAGTCCTAATTTAGAGCACATGATGAGACATTCAATAAACCCGGCATTTCGAAGAATTCCTAGGAACACACTTAAACATCACATACAAAAACAATATTATAGTCAACGAGTACAATTAATTGAATATTTCCGTAATAGGAGTTAGTAGTTATAGTATTTTATTTTATTAAATAGAATTGCCTATGATATTTTTGGGAAAAGAGATGTTTTAGTTGAAAAACAAAAATGGTAACGTTTTTTAGTTGAAAGGGTAATCAATATACTTATATAAAGGAGAAGACGGGGACGTTTATGTGGCGCATCTCATATCGTCCCATTCTATTTTACGAATCTTCTCAACCTTTTGAATTGAAAAATATTAAAAACTACAATTACCTAAATTATAGCTGATAAGATAAGTCAGGATCGGATTTTATCTCTTAAATTAATAAAAGCCAAGTCATATAATTCTACAAGGAAGCAAATCCATATCTTTTATAAAATTATAGCGGATAAGATAAGTCAGAATCAGATATTAGTAGACGCCAAGTCATAAAACTCTACCTTATATTTTTCTATTTTTCTAATTTTCTCAATTTTTTAAATTCATAAATAGAGAAAATTTTAATTACCTTATATTCTCCTAAATTTTTCTCTTAACTCAAATTACATTCTTATTATATTATTCTAAAATTTCTCTACTATATCAATAAACTTTGCTCTTAACTCAAGTTATTAAATTACCATCTTATTATTCTCCTAAAGTTTTTTCACTATATCAATAAACTTTTCCCGTAACTCAAATTTTCATCTTATTATTCTTCTAAAATTTCCCTACCACATTATTATTTTTTCAAACTTTACTTTAAAGTCAAAAGTTAATTATTTGATTTTCTCTGAACCTTTCTCCTTAACTCAAATTACCATGTTATAATTTTTCTAAAATTTTCTATCATATTATTATTCGCTAAAACTTTCTTTTCAAGTTGTTAACGGAGGAATTTGATAATAACAGATTCGGGGAGGGTTGCTGGAATTATGGTAGTGATTGGTGATGATGTGGAGCGTAGGTTAAGATGTTTAGGGTTAGGGTTTGGTGTTTGGAGGTGGCTAAGATTGTATGGATTATCGAATTATGCAATTAAGATCGAATGTTAAATTCTCTCCTATTCGCAAGGGTTGCTTCGTGCCATACAATGTGCCTACGTACCCCTATTTATAGGGGATCAAGCCATACGTAGTTCTTGGAGAGGAAGAAACCGTGTTTACTTCTTTAAAAAGCCCATAGGACTGAGGCCACCGCCTTAGATAATCGTCATGGACCAAAAGCCCAGCTACTTTCTCGGAGCGTAGTGGATAAATTATTGACCCGAGATTGTCGGAGTCAATGCTTATCCTTATATACTGAGAAAAGGTAACTAATCACAGGGCTGATCTGTCAGAATTATCCAAGGGCGACGCTCTTGGGCCCATCAACAGGCGAGGCTGTTGGTGGGCTTAGTTCTCTTCCAAAGCAGCAGCAGTAGTTTAATAAATAACTGGGCGAGGCCCATTAACTCCAAGCTGATCCATAGCCAACTCTTCTTCGAAAAGGTCCATGATTCTATCAGCCAAACCCAAAGGGCGAGGCTGTCAGATAAAGAGGGCGAGCCCTTTTGATGGGAAGGGCGGGGCTGTCAGATAAAGAGGGCGAGCCCTTTTGATGGGAAGGGCGAGCCCCCTTGCGAAAGAGGGCGATCCCTTGTATTCTTAACATTCAGGTCTGGCCCAAAAAATTGCACTCCTTCACAGAAAAGCCCAAACGTTAGAAACCTAACCAAGAGGCGAAGCCGTTAAAATATGCGCGCCCTATTTTAGGGCGTAACAACTACCCCCCAGTTTCTTGTAATAATAATTGATAAAAGAAACTATTTTCACAAAGAAGGCGACGCTTCGAAATGTTGACAGTTGTTTGTGCATTCCCGAGGCAAAAGTCATCATTGTAATGAACTGTCGCGTCTCGATGCGCATTCCAATGCCCAATCATATCTTGACACGTGGCAGTCCTGTCCTCTCGTATCTTCTCTCTCCTACGCCTATATAATCCACCTTTCATTTTTTCTTTCCTTATCCTACTCACAATGAACTGCTGCCAAATCTATTTTCAGGGCGTAGGCGAGGACTTATTCTTTGGGTGACATTTCCCCCTTTGTATTTTCAAATTAAGGTGCGCTCTTCTGTTACGCTCTTTTAATTTTCTTGTACATAAATATAAACTCTAGGCGAAATAGACTCCGTTTAGGCGACGTCAATATTTCCTAAGAGAGATTTCCTTCAAAGTAGATATCCCTAGGTTCAAGGGCGAGGACTTTCCCACAAATCATATTTAACCTTTCCTACATTACCCTTTTTGACGTCCTCGCCCTTTTGTTTTCAGATGTCAAATCATGAGGACTCGCTGCGGGAAGAGGGAAATACAGCGTCGTCTTCCCACTCTTCCCACCATTCATCAACTCACCCATCTCCTCACCAAAGAAAATTAAAAGAGGTGATGAATCCCAGCTGGCTCAGGGCCCATAATTCACAGGAACACATTTCCCTATCTGATACCGACTCTCACCCAGTAGTCATCGCTGATGACTTAGAAAACGTCTACAAAGAAACTGAAAAGGCTGAGGTCAGAAAATCACAAGGTATCATCTCTTGTCCCGGGCTCAACTCTAAAATATCTTCTGAAGAGATAATGTGGATGATCAAATATTACAACTTGTCTGGTAGATGGATGAAACCTAGCTCTCAAATGAGGATGCACTATTTTCCAGATACTAGAATTCCTACGCCTCGAATGGTGTTGACCAACAAGCTCGTTGAACTAGGATTCGAATATCCCATACATCCATTCCTCCTTGAAATCATAAATTATTATAACATCGCCCCGATACAACTTTCGCCTAATAGTTATAGGCTAGCAATTGGTCTTTATATGATGTATCACAACAAAGGGTTCCCTTCACCAACCATAATGGATCGCACTTCGTTGGTCTAAGGCGAAGTGGCAACGACCTAGGTTTCTTCTACCTCGCCTTTTACCCCAGTCACAATAAAAAGGGATTTTCAATAGGTAACCCAAGCAATATGAAACTTTGGAAGTCAAAATTTTTCTACCTATATGACGTGCCCCGAATAAAGACTCAGTTCAATCTCGAACCAAGTAAGTAATAAAATCGCCTCTGAAGTTGTCATTTTCTTTGACTTCGCCTTCATTCTTCATTATTTTGCTTTCCAGACAAACCATCCCAGGTCGAGCTCCAGGGTCAAGCTCTTCAAAGGGCGATCGAGATTTCCAACCTCCCAAGGGAGGACAAAGATCTTGACCAATTGATTAATTTCGATAACTTACTCGCCCATGGATTCTATAACCCAGGGGTCACTTCTATAGAATATGTAGAATTTAAGAAGAAAATGTCAATGAAGTTGTTAAAAAAGTGAACGAGATGCCTAAAGGGTAAAGGTAGAGGCCTCGCCTCTGTTCTATATTTACTTGCCTTCTTTACATATTTATTCTTTATTAGACTTCGCTTACTTTTTTACTTGGTTTATTTTTCAGGAAAAGCTATGGAACTCCCATTTGGTGAAAACCCATTTGCTAAAAGGGCGACACCTTCTACCAGTGCTGCCATTGCTACAGCCCCGCCTCCTCATCCTAATAAAGAGAAAACTGTGCAGAATCAAGCAAGGCACAAAAGAAAGCCTCAAGTGACAATCGTTGACCCTTCTTCCAAGGGCGATGCCTTTAAGAAGAGCAAGGGCAATGCTATCGAAACTTCCTCTGCTGCGACATTGATTTTTGGCGATCTTGCCAAAGACAACTACAGAGAAGAAGATATTTCCAACTGGAGCAAACGGGGAAAAGCAGAGGCTAGCTTCTGCTTCAAGCAGGCTCTAGGCGAGACGTTTTTTCATGGCCTTGACCTTCTGAATTCGCTGGAAAGCGAGAACTCAAAGCTTCAATCATCTTTGACTAATGTCATCAGTTCTCGTGATTATTACAAAGGTCTTGCAGACGGGGCCGAGAAAATGATCGAAGATGAACACCTTCGTCACAAAAATGCTGTTAAGGCCGCCCAGGACGAGCTTGCTCGGGTCAAGAACAAAGCCAAAACTTCTAGCGATTCTCAAGCGAAAGAAATCTCAAGGCTTCAAGCTGAAAAAGAGAAGCTTCAGGGTGAAAAAGACATGGAATTAAGCCAAGCTTTCTCTACTGGTTTCGCCGCCTATCTCCAGAACTTTCTTACTGCTGACCCAGATTACGACTGGTCAATTCATTTTGCCCCTTCCACTCCAGCCTTCATGGTTGACTTCAAAGCCAAGAACGCAGCAATTTCAAAAGCTAAGGCTGGGATAGAGGTGAAGATTGCTACTGAACTAGAGGCTATGCGGAAGAAAGATAAAGCAGGGGACAGCGAGGCCCAGAAGAAAAATGATGCAGAGACGACCGTAGCCTCGCCTACTGAGACGACTACTTCATGACTTTTTGAACTCTTTATCATTACGAACACAATAGGAGTACGGGCTCTCCTTTAATAGCTTCGCCAGTTATAATAATTTTAAACTTTGTAGGGCTGTGCCCATTTAATACTTTTACTATTTCCTGCTAAGTGCTATGAAGGCCTCGCCCTTGTTTTGACACTGTTTTATTGAAGGGCCTCGACCTTAATGTCACATATGTTTTCTTTACATATTGTTTTTATCGCAAAGTACTTTCATTATTTTCTAATACCTTTACTAGGTACGCTCAAGGGCGTCCTCCTAAATAATGGACTGGCCAAAGTTTCTGAAAAACATCCTAAAAATACTAAGTAAGATAGAGGGCCTCGCCCTTTGTAAAAACTAAATGAATAAGAGAATATTACAAGGGTCTCGCCCTTCTTTTATAGGATCTCGCCCTTTATAGGATCTCACCCTTTATAGGATCTCACCCTTTAGATAGCTTCCTCCCATATAAGAACTCTTACAAAAAAGGATACTATAACAAGAATCTTTTCAAATATTTCCCCTAAGGGTCTTTAAACATTACAGAACCAAAGTATTACAAGGGCAACACACTCCTCATAGGAGTAAACTGCCTTGCCTAAAAGAAGATGGCGTCTAAAATAACATTTAGACATCCAAAAGTACACAAAATGTTTGTCGTGTTTTAAAGGGTGGCGTCTTCCTCATAGGAAGATAAATTCTCCTCACAGGAGAATTGTCGGCATCTTCCTTAAAGGAAAACAACTCCTCCTCACAGGAGAATTGCCGAGAGTTTATTCAGACTACTCGGAAGTACGAATTGTCCAAATTATAAAAGATGGCTCCTTTCTCATAGAAAAATAACTTCTCCTCAAAGAAGAATTGCCGACCTCTTCCTCAAAGGAAGATAACTTCTCCTCACAAGAGAAGCGTCGAAAATATCCAGACTCCCCGGAAGTACGAGTTATCTGAACATTTTATGGCATCTTCCTCATAGGAAGAAACTCCTTCTCAAAGAAGAAGTGCCAAAAGAATTTGGAGTCTCCGGAAGTACGGATCGGCCAAAATATAAAAGGGTGGCTTTCTTTCTCAAAGAAAGATAACTTCTCCTCACAGGAGAATTGCCGGCCTCTTCCTTAAAGGAAGATAACTCCTCCTCACAGGAGAAGCGCAAAAAATATTCAAACTTTCCGGAAGTGTGGGCTGCCTGAATATTTTGTTATCCTCTCCTCATAGGAGAGGCTTCAAGCTATCCTCTTCTCAAAGAAAAGGCTCCAAAATATCCACGTAAAAGAGTTACTAATGAAAGAAAATTAAAAGGCATGTTTTATTCATAAATATAGGATATTTCCTGGCTAAGGAGGAGTACATGCACTACCCCCTAGACTTTATTGCAATGAGATAAGATAAAGTTTAAAGCATAAGTAATAAGAGTAGCTCACTCTACTGATAATACTTCTTCAAATGCTCCATGTTCCATGCACGAGGTATAGGCTTTCCATCCAGATGGGAGAGGTAGTAAGTTCCCTCCCACAAAGCTGCTCAAACAACATACGGCCCTTCCTAATTTGCACCAAAGGCCCCATGACCCTGAACTTTGGTATTTGGCATCACTCTCTGTAAGACCAAGTCCCCTATCTTCAAAGGTCTAGCCTTCACGTTTGTGTTGTAATGCCTAGCCACTCTCTGCTGATAAGAAGCTAGCCTCGCCTGTGCACGGGCTCTGACCTCCTCCACTGTATCTAAATAGAGCCTGTGATTAACTTCATTGACCTCCGGATTATAGTGATCTCTACGAAACGACCCAACGCCTATCTCCACTGGGACCATGGCCTCACATCTATAAGTCAATGAAAAAGGTGTCTCCCCAGTTGTGGTCCTAGGCGTAGTATTATAACTCCAGAGAACATTTGGTAATTCTTCGGGCCAATCCCCCTTCTTGACTTCTAGCTTAGCCTTCAGAGTGTGCTTGATGATCTTGTTAATAGCTTCCGTTTGACCATTAGTCTGCGGACGACTAACTGCTGAAAATCCTTTCACGATCTTANGATTATCACAAAGTTCTCTAACTTCCTTGCTGTCAAATTGCTTCCCATTATCCGATATCAGTTTATAAGGAATTCCGAAGCGGCACACAATAGCGCGATAGATGAAATCCCTCAACTTTTTAGCAGTAATTGTAGCTAAAGGCTCCGCTTTCGCCCACTTAGTAAAATAATCCACTGCGACTACTGCATATTTAACACCCCCTTCCCCTTAGGGAGCTCCCCGATCAAGTCGATTCCCCACATAGCAAATGGCCAAGGACTGACTAATGAAGTAAGAGGAGCAGCGGGTTTATGAGAAAAATTCGCATATCTTTGACATTTGTCACATGCTTTAACGTGGTTAAAAGCATCTTCTTGTAGAGTAGGCCAGAAATATCCTTGTCGCAGAATTTTTTGTGTCGAAGAGCTACCCCCCGAGTGGTTGCCACAAATTCCTTGATGAACCTCCCTCAGGACATAATCACATTCTTCCCCTGCTATACACTTAAGGAGAGGTTGGTTAAAGCCTCTCCTGTATAAGGAGCCCTCATAATCCACGTAACGTGCCGCCTTGTATTTGATCTTCCTGGCTTTAACTTTGTCTTCCGGTAGAATCCCTTCTCTAACATATTCCCAGATAGGAGTTCTCCAAGTCCTTTCTTCAGCAGCCTCTACTACCATTAATTCGGCTTCCGGAACGCTTGGCTGTTTCTGGATTTCCAAAGGCACAACTCCCAGCAAGGCAGTATCTTTTTGAGAGGCACATTTTGCCAAAGCATCAGCTTCTGAATTATTCCCTCGAGGGAGTTGTTCGAGATGCGCCTCCTTGAACATTCCAAGTAAGCGCTGACAACACCTCATATATAGCTCGGTACGAGGTCCTCGAGCCTAGAACCCCCCGTTCACTTGATAAACTACTAACATGCAATCACTAAAAATAGTCAAGTTTTCAATCTTCATTTCTGCAGCCAACTTCAAACCAGCGATAAGGGATTCATATTCCGCATCATTATTAGTAACCTTGAATTCCAGATGAATAGCTCCACATAAGTGATGTCCTTCAGGACTTATCAAGACGATGCCAGCTCCAGCCCCTTCGTTATTGACTGCTACATCCACATATAATGTCCACCATGGAACCAGCGTCGTAGGCTCTGTTTCTTCCGAGGCCTGAGAAGTGGGTACTACCGCCAGAGCATCTCCTTCGAGTTGAAGTGGGAATTTTAAAAGGAAATCAGCAAGAACCTGCCCCCTGATAGCACTCATTGGTTTATAATCAACTTTAAACTGTCCCAATTCAACGGCACATCTCAGCATTCTACCAGATTCTTCCGGTTTATGAAGAACTTGTCGTAAAGGATACGAGGTGCGGACCTCTACCTTAACGCCTGAAAGTAGGGTCGCAATTTCCTTGAGGCTAGGATTAAGGCGTAGACCAACTTCTCCATATTGGAGTACCTTGTCTCTGCATCCAATAGGCATTTGGTTACATAATAGACCGGTAGCTGAGAGCCTCCCTCTTCTCTTAACAATACTCCACTCACAGCGTAGTCAGAGACTGCCAAATAGAGGATTAGCGTCTCTCCCTCAATAGGCTTGGATAACAATGTGGGAGAAGACAAATGTTCCTTCAATTTTGAAACGCTTCCTCACAATCAGAAGTCCGCTCGAATCGTCTTCCCACACCTTTTATAGCCTTGAAGAATTCCTTGCATTTGTCCAATGATTTAGAGACGAATTGATTAAGAGCAGCCACCCTTCCAGTTAAACTCTGAACTTCCTTCATTGTTCGAGGGGATCTCATATCAAGAAGAGCATGTATCTTAGCGGGATTAGCCTCAATTCCTCGATGATTCACCATAAAACCTAGAAACTTCCCGGATCCAACGCCAAACACACATTTCTGGGGATTAAGCTTCATGTGATATTGTATGAGAATATTAAACATCTCATTCAAATGTGAGATGTGATCCTCAGCAGCTTTAGACTTTACTAGCATGTCATCAATGTACACCTTCATTGTTTTGCCGATCTGATCCTCGAACATTAAGTTGACCAACCTTTGGTATGTAGCTCCAGCATTGATCAAAT